>ML111423.1:4628-58558 GCA_003697995.1 Taxidea taxus jeffersonii | reverse complement strand
TTGGACCGCTCACCAGCTGTGAATGACCCACTTATTCCACCTGTCTGGCCTGTCTCCTGGGGAGCCACACCCAGAAGGCCTGCCTACCCTCCCTCTCTGCCTAAACAAATCCTACTTATTCTTCAGGAAGAATCTTAGCTTCTCCACAATGCTCTTCATATCTTTTACTTCTCCCTCCTCTGAACTCCTACAATCCATACGGCCTGTTGGTGCTACTATCCATAAGTTGCTCTGTACTATTTGTTAACTGCAATTGTGTTTTGGTTCATCTCCTTAAGTAGCGTGAGAGATCTGTGTCCCCTCAAATCATAACTCAGCACCTTGTAGGTTCTATGTAAATACCTGCAAATGTACTTAAACTATGAGAACCTCTTAGTTCCCATGGTAGCTGCCCCTTCGTATCCTGACGTAGGAAGCAGTCGCTGAACTCAAGCTCACAAACTACAATAACAGTCAGCCCCTGACATTCCCAGACTCCTCTTTAAGGGTATGCACTATGCCTCCAATCTGCCTAGTTCTCAAGTCAGTCCTGACTACAAGTAGCAGTACTGGCAAGAGGCTCACACCCTATGGCTGTGGGGTTCCTCATTAATCTCAAGGCTGGTGTCTCTGAGCTTCTACTTTTCATTGCCCCTAAAATGTTTGCAGTCTTTACCATTGGGTTTTACCCTGAATCCCAGCATCTTTTTGGCTGTAGCCCTGCTTTGGACAATTCAGTCTTCCTATGGTACAGATCCTGGACCCCAATGTCTAAGTCATTGGCTAAGGTCATGTGCAAAAAGGAATGGGTCACGCTAAGCCATGGTACTACAGCCACACTTGGAGGACTGTCATTGACTTCCTGTGTCCCCACCCACCAAAATGGACAACTGAGTCTTGGACTGACCGTGCTTGCTCCATACTATGATCTAGACAACTGACCATACCTTGTCCTGCCCAAAGACAAAGCCTACAGACAGATCAACTTCTCCAACATGAAACTGACCAGATCCTAGCCTTTTCACCTTTCCCAGTGGCTTCTGCAATGCCTCCCAGTCGAGCCCTTCAGAGCTGTGACAAAAGCTGCTGCAGGCAAATCTCTTCAAGTTTCTCCTACAATATGGAGAAGTGTGTCAAGAAATACGTAATAACCCACTTGTCTATAAATTCTTCTCTCTAGACTATAAGCTCTTTGAGGGCAGGATCATTGTCTCATTCACATCTCTTTTTCTTTCTTTCCTTTTTTAGTTTTCTGAGCATCTGGCCATGAGTAGAGAAGACACTCAAGGATATTTGTTGTGTGAATGGATGGATGAACACAAAACACGATATGGCTTTTTCACCATTACCCAAATTCCAGGTTACCTTCCTAATATATACCTCTTTGAAATCAGAGTTCTAAAATGAGGAGGAAAAATCTCATCTCCTGGGACAACTGACTTATTTCTAGCTTAACCTCCCTAAATGTTTGTGCCTAGGGTTGATGGCGAAAGTTCTCCAGAGCAAGAGGCAGAACATAATGTAGACAAGAGGGAGAGAGTCTTGTGAGGGTGTGAAGCCACGCGTTGCTGTCTTAAGCTGAAGTACACCCCATGCATGTGAGATGCATGTGAGGTACTATTATCAACACTTTAGTCTTCATTAAGATGAGGTTCTAAATTGTTTTAGGAAGTTCAAGAGTGTTATCAGAAGATTCCATTTGAATCTACAAATATTTACTTAATGTCTGATAGGAAGCCATAAAGTAAGTTACCAGACCTCAGAAAAATGCCTCCCAAAAAGGAGCTCTTCATCTGACAACAGAGGACAAATAGAGGAGAGCCATCTTAAGCCTGCCACAAAGAAGCCCAGCCTCTGGCTAGTGGTTTCCACGACTACAAAGGAGCTCCCACTCACCAGTGCAGTACCCCACCAGGTTGAGGAACTGCTCTTCTTTACAGCTGGTCCTGCAGCTCCCACCAGCGAGAGTGACGTGAGGGTGACAGGAACTGCAGTCAGATTCCGATGGGCCGTGGCATTGCCTGCAGGTGGGGTGGCATTCTAGGGAGAGAAACAAACACCAGGATTGGAATCAGCCGCTCGGCATGGGAATACATGAAGTACAAATGCCCGCCACAAATTACAAGAGGAGCAGACCTCAGACACTAAACATCTTTTGAAGATTCCTGAGCAAGCCTGGCCTACCCTTAGGCCCAACCAAGAGAGGACATTTCCGGTGTCAATGAAGATACTGTCCATGAACAGAACATGGAATCTAGAACCATAAAAATTCGAGAAATTGGCTGCACATTCCAGAGGGCCCAGCATAACCATCCCAATGTAGGTAAGTGAGGAAGTTCAGATCAAGGTCACAAAGCAGGAAGGTGAGTGGTAACAATCCCTCCTTCTTGTTAAAATACTCGTGTGATTCAAAGAGCTGGACGGGGAGCAGAAGGAGACATTTGGCTTCTCAGAAATTCCTGGCAGGCAAAGGGGAACCACACACAGCCAGGAACACCAATACTCCTCACTAGAATCAGATGCCAGCCGTGCTCTCCCTTCAGGCTTCAATTTGGAGGCCTTGTGTTAGCAGTAACACTTAATTAAAATACAGAGAGCAGAAAGTCCACTCTGTGGAGGTTATCTCGAGCCAGGTTTGAAGTCAAAGCTCTGTTTCCCCAGAAAAAGCACCCATGTACTAAGGGGTACCACCCTGAAAACAAGTAAGTCCCAGGGGTGCAGCAATAAAGACCAGTGCATAAGGAGCAGAAGAAGGTTGCAGCTGTGTTGGTGCTGCCAAAGTAGGCAGTGGGAGCGAGTGCATGGAAGGAGGGAGGAGGATTTCTCTGCCAAGGACAAGGAGGTCTAAGCCTGTCTGATTCCAAGAGGAGGGGAGGTGAGGGACCAGAGCTGGGCAGAGCTTGCTGGAACCGATGACAAAGAATTCCCTTCTGGCACAGAGCTGGTGGAAAGCAGAGGCACTGATTTCAAGTACAGTCAACCACCAATCACTTCTTCTGGCAAGAGGCCAAAGGAAGATAAGAAGTTATGGAGAAAGAAAAAAAAAAAAAGGCACAAATAAATAAAGTAGGCAAGTAGGAAAATGCACCACTGATGAGAAGGCCAGCATTAGCTATCACCCCTCCTACATTCCTGAGGCTCTTAACTTGGAAAATGCCTGTCCAAGAGACACTCGAGTTCTTAGGATGATTTCTACCTCCCAGTTCTTCCTCCCTGCCAGGTTTCCAGTGACCTGGGTGCCCTGCCAACTCAGGACACTGGCCATCTGCTGGCTGCAGGCGGGCAGAGGCACAGACAGAGGAGAGCTGGAGCTACTCAGACTTAACCCCCCCAACAATTTCACACATGGGACAACCAGCTGGGCTAGGGTGAGGGCACACAAGGACAGACAAGAGTCTTCAAGGACAACCCCAACCCCCAAAGAAACC
The DNA here is from genome assembly GCA_003697995.1 of Taxidea taxus jeffersonii. Classification (NCBI taxonomy): domain Eukaryota; kingdom Metazoa; phylum Chordata; class Mammalia; order Carnivora; family Mustelidae; genus Taxidea; species Taxidea taxus. Next base: position 55,151 of record ML111423.1, on the reverse strand, counting down.
AGGAACATTCCCCCTAAGCCTGATACAGTTTAAGGTAAAGCGACCCATCCAGGGCCTAGAGAGATTAAGAATGTACTTGGAAAAAGAAAATTCCAGAAGAAATATAATACTGATCTTCAGTTGCCTACGTTTCTGTTTACATTGGATTTCCTCTTTGGAGTTTGAGGATAAGGTGAACCCAACGAGTATTAATTTATTTATAAAATATTTGTGTGCTTACTACATGTTTCCTGATGCCAGAAATACATGTCATACAATTTTATAACAATTGGTTTTTTCCTATAAGTGGGCCTCAACAGTCTATTTTTAGAAATAAAATAGTAATCATGATAAAATGTGTTTTGTCTTCTTTTTTCTTCTGTAGATACAAGAAAACACAAGGCTACAATAGGGTGCTTAAATTTTAGTATTTTGTCAATTCCAATAAAACACTGAGCTAATCTCAACTAGTAATTTCTAGAATCTCTGTCACTGAAGTATAAAGATGTTGTTAAAAACATACTGGACTGACACATCAAAGACAAAAATAAATATCACTCCCTGTTGTTGCTCTCTCAGGCTGTAGCCAGGGGAAGTGGGGCGGAGAACTACCGAGTTAATGCCAAGTGCCTGGTCCTACACAGATGCCTTAGAACCTGTGCGTAGTAGCTTGTCTTCCTGATGAACCCCATTGAGTCCATCGCTCCCTGTATGCACAGGGAAAAGCTGACTCCAATTCTTCACTTCATCCATACTCCCCTATCGGAAGAGCGGAACTTAACCTGTTCCCCTCACCCTCATCCAGAAAATCAAGAGGAGGATTTACAGCCCAACCCTGGCCCCCTGGTATAACCACATTTTTAATGACAAGAGTCTGGCTGCATGGCCAAGACACAACGATGGCCCCAGCATTTTACACACTTACCCGAGCAATTGCCTTCCTGGTTAAAGTAACTGTCTGGGCACCGGGAGAGACACTGGCCATCCAACAGCACTTGGGCAGGCCAGCAGGCTGTGCAGTTATGTGGGCTCTTCCCAGCACACCTGAGACAGGACTGGTGGCAAGCTGCAAGAAAGAGGAAGGAGAGAGCAGAGCAGACCATCAGGAAAGTCCCTGTATGACAAATGTAGTAGCTCTCTCCTGTTGACATTTCTGGGTTAGAATAAGTTGTGCACGTTGGCTTCGTTTTTCCCAAGGACAGGGTACACATCTCACATACTTCTTTCTAAAGGCCATATCCTGTGAAGCAAGCATCTGGGGGACCCAGATTAAGTAAGACACAAATGCCACGAAGCAGAAATAACCATTTGCACAGTCATACGTTTCTTTCTTCCCAGGTTCCATTCTGGGAGAATGTCAAATGAAGACCAGGAAGCTGTACAGCAGGTCTCCTTCCCTCACGACAGCTCCTGCTCAAACAGGAGACCACGGACTGTTATCAGGCTGCTCTCATTACAGAGAACAGTGTTGGAAGCTTTACTTACTCCCCAAGGTTTACACGGTGCCTACTCTCTATTAGAGCTGGGACAGACACAGGGGAAACGAACTGTCCAACATTCTGAGCTGCTCAAACCTGCTGCGCCAATAGACACACAAGCAAGTCACTAGAATCGTAGAAGGAGTGAGAGCATCACATCGCAATTCTCTGTGGCCTCGACTATTCATGTAATTTCTCAAGATTCCTGCTGCCTTGTGTATAAAATGACTATAAACTGTACATAATACATGGGGTGTGGTGGACACCAGTTGGGTACCCACAGGTGTAAGAAGGGATGTGGAAGCAAAGAGAAAGAAAGCATTTCTGCTTCCCTACATCAGATCTTGAAAATAAAGGGGATATTCTCATCAGTTCACACGGGTAGACAGTGTATTAATCATGCCTTTTTACTTTCTGTATTTCTGAAGCTTTGGCATCTGGGGTCCTGCAAATCCTGGAGAGACGGCCCTTCCAGAGCTGGCCAATTCCTAGAGATAGTCAATGACTAGCTTGGGAGCATGCCTTTCATATGCTAACTAGCCAGTCCCAAGTCCCACACATATCACCTCCCCTAGGGCTCATACTGGGGCCTCTATCACCCCTGTCAACTGGAGACATTCCCAACACCCCGAAGCCCACCGCAGTTACTCCAACTGGCCAATCCTAAGCTGCTACACGACCGTACTTGTTCCTTCCTGCAGAAATCACAATAAAGGCTCTTGTTCACACTTTTCCCTCACTCCCTCTGCCTCTTGACCAACCCTGGTGCTTCCCGGCATGGCCCCTGCATAGCATGCCATGCCCTGGTCTCTTGGGAACTGTAACACATGCTTCTCAGTGGCAGCTGCCTCCTCATCTCTTGGCCTCATCATACCTGAATAATAATAAAACCTCCATTATGAAATAACCAGTCACTCAACTGCAATCATGCATTCATTTGTTACTGAGTGTCCAATAGATCTAGATGTTGGGGACACAATGATGAACAGGACAAAGACCCGATTCTTACCCATGTGGATTAACCCACACATTTCACACCACCTTCTGTCCATCCAGGGGACAAGGTCCACAACAGCAGGGACCACGCTGAGTCTCCTCTTTGGCCTCTTCTGTCCCCTATATCAAATACCCAGACAGAGACCAGCAGCTTGGAAGAACCAAATGTGATTTTACGCCACTGAGGTCTCCATTTCAACTAACCTCCAATAAAAACCCAACATACAGTTTTTGATGTGTGTGCGACTCATATAAGGTAGGATGTCCTGGCCCAGGGGTCCTGGTGGTTAAATATTCAATTACCAATACATGGCTGATATTCACTGCTGTCTGAAGCCTTCTAGTGCTCCCTGCAGCCTTGGCCCCACCCTAGCATCCTACCTTATCCATAAACCAGCACCGAGAGGTTTAACATCTCCACCAGGAGGCTTCCAGGACCCTGCTCCTGAGCTAAGGCCAGTACCCATTTGGATTAGGCAGTAACTGGCCTCACTGGCTGATCAATATTTTGATTCTTATCTCTGGATACACCACAGAGCTTTATTTCTATTCAACACTATTTATTACTATATGAAAAACAGAGCTAGAGCTCAAATTTTTAAAATAATTTCCTTTTTTTATATTGCCTTGTAAACAAGTCTACTAGCATGAGTCTCAATAAGAAATTTTTTCCCTAAATATCTTCAAAATCACTGAGAAAACGTTTCCTTCTCAAAAAACAAAAAAGGAACAGGTAAGCAAGTATTATAAAGGAGGTGTACATAGTAGCTCCTTATGTAAGACATGTTTAACACAAATGAATGAAACAGCGTGTGATAGAAAGTCCGATGGCAATATTTCAAAAAACAGCTAAAATTATATTGTCAACACAAAGCTTTCCTGGATGATCTGGGCCAGCCACATACTTCCATAGATTTAAATATGCCTATGATACTACCAATACTATATTAGCCTTTACATGATCGCTAAAATCCCTAGCTCTTCTTACTATACTTCCCTAATAAAAAGGAAATCAAAGCCTATCATTATGGAATTGAAAACTAGGGAAAGACAAATTATGCCTTATGAGCACACAACATATTTTATTTCATTCCGTCTGGTAACAAAGTCAATGTGATAACCTGGGCTCAGTGTGAATAAAGGCAATTATTATATAAATTACATATAATTTTTATTATATATAATATATAATTTATTACTGTATTAATTATTATATTTAATATATAATTATATCATATATAATTGTATTTGTATAAATATATAATTTATAATTGTATAAAACAGGAAGGCAAAGCAGACAAGTTGAAAGACTGAGTGGCCAAGAACTCCACAAGAAAGTCCCTTTGTCAACTAAATTTTAGAAATCTGAGTATCACATGGCAAACTTCAGAACTGCTGTCATTGGAAATGTTTAATATCCAAATGGATAACGAGCTATTAGTTGCTCAGTGGCACAGAGGGAAAATAATGTACTGGGTGACCACACTGTCAAAGTCTTTTCTTCCTCTACATTTGCATCTTTTAAACGATCTCATGAAATTTCAATTCTGTGCCAGTTTGGGAAATGTCTCCACTATTTCAGTGACTTTAATGAAGCTCTATCATTCTATGGAAGCTGCTTTCATAGCTGGAGCTCTGGTTTGAAGTCTAAGATCCTCCAAGGAAGACTAACTCCATTACAAGGCATATGCAGAAAATATCTGGAAGAAGTTACATGAATAATTTCCCCACATAATACTACATTTTTAGAGAGTGGCTTTCCAGTTGATGGCTAAGTATATTTCTGAAAAAGCATAACTGAGCAGCTCAAGCACTAAAAGTATTGGCATTTTTAAAAGTGTCCTTAGATGGTTGTAAAGTCCAATCAACCTGACTTCAGTCAAAATATTACCTAAAACAATTAAAACATATCAATTTTTGTTCTGTTCTATTCTACTCTATCTCATTCTGTTCTATCCTATCCCCTGGTTAAATTTCAGACACAAACACTACTTCTTTTTTTCTTCTCCATGATATAAAAAGTGGCCCAGCATCCCGATTCTCTCATCATGTAAATTTTCCTGGCTTTTCACATCAAAAACAATTTTTGAGGTAGACTTCTCTTGAGTTATGACATAAATATCAAAAATTCTTCAGGGAATATAGTAGGAGTATTGTGATAAGGGATGAAAACAGAAATGAGTTAAGTCAAATAAAGTCAATCTCCCCCTTTCCCTCACTCTCCTTTTCCTTCTCTTTCTTTTTTATTTTTCTTCTTCCTTTTTTTTTTTTAATGAGCTGAACCATGTGAGAGTAAAAATCACATCTTTTCCATCATAGTCCCTGTCCCTGGAATGCCGAAAGTTCTCAGTCAATGAATTTCTGCTGATTGAATGGGTGAGTCAGTAGGTAAGTGAGTCAGTGGGGCAGGGGGATGTGAATGCTGGCAACAGACTCCTCTAGTTCTACCTTTTTGATCATTTCCTTTCAGCCTTTCTCTGTTTATCTCAGGAATATTGGAGCTTCCCAAAACTGCACCATCTGCCCTTTCTCTTCTCACCCTTGGAAAACTTATCCATGGCTTTAATGATGACCTCCATGCTAGTGAGTCCCAGATTTATGTGTACAGCGCTGGCCTTTACTCTGAACTCAACCACATAAATCTAACTGCCTAGGGGATACGTCTACTTGGTGTTTCACTGGTATCTCATTCTCCTCATTTCCAAAATACTATTCATTATCCACGTCCACACTCAACCCACAGCTACTTAATACAAATTATGGCATCACATTCCTCCTGTCCAAAACTACACTTATTACACACCCCCAACCCCACATCCTACCCACTGCCTCATCTTTCCTTTGTATGTCCTGCATCATTTACTAATCCCACTATTCACCAACACACTCATGCTGAAAACCTTAGACTGCAACTTTCCCATCACAACCTGCCCAAGACTTGATCTCTGTCAAAATCTAAATCTCTGTCAAATCTATCCCACCTGAAACGTTCCCATGGCCCCTTGGTGCAGACCTTCAACATCACTCACGTTGTAGATGAGTGCAGCAGCTTCCCAAACGGCTCCACTCTTTCTCCTCATTTACTGCTGCACAGGTAAGGGGCTGATCTTTATAAAACGCTAATTGACCAGATTATTCCCCTACTTAAAATCTTTTAATAGTCCTCCGATACCAGTAGTGTCAACTCTAAAGTCCTTAGCGTAGCCCAAAGAGCACTTCATGACATGACTCTCCCTGTGTCTCCAGTATCATTCCCCACAATTCGCCACTTCAGGCTTTATACTGCAGGAATACCAAAGACATCAGGCCTTTGCACTTGCTGTTTCCTGGACCTGTAATGCCCTTTCCCACCTTCTGCCCTGGTGGACTGCTCTTAATCCTTCAACAGGTTGATGATGCAGTTTTCTCTGTAGATCTTTTCTCATACTCTCTCTCCCAGACAGAGTCAGTCTCCTCTGTGCTCTTTTGAGGGTAGAAAGATGAAACAGATAAAGACCATGCCTTAAGGAAAGCTTCCCCAAGATGGCCACTTTGGCATAAAGACTATTTTGAGTTAAAAAGCAATCAAAACCCAGAAGATTCAGGAGAAGCTCCTTACCTTCCCCACCACTGCCTAAAAAGAATTTAGATGGAGAAGGAAGAGAGCTGTCACCATAGATAACGATATCATGATATATTCTGGGTATGGCAGACAGGGAGGAACACAGCAAGGTCCCTTTGATCAAAGTCCTCTGTGTGTCCCATTGTTTTGAATGGCCCAGCAAACATTTGTTTACCTAACATTTACTCTCTTTCATCTTCTTGAGGACTGTATGCCTTCCCTTTAAAGTCTCAAACCCCTAACCCCTTCTCCTTAGTTCAGGATGACATCTGTACCTCATTTTTGCCTGTCTTTGGAATTTCCAAGTCTGTATGGATTCCCTGTACATACACTATTAAATTTTATTTTCTCCTATTAATCTGTCTTATGTCAGTTTGGTTCTTAGGCCAGCTAGAAGGACCTTAAGGGGACAGGAAAGTTCTTACTCCCCAACACTGTAATGGCAGTAGGCACAAGGCACGAGCAGCCTGCCCTTGGCCCCTACAACAGCATGTATCATGTTCTTTTCATTCCTTGTTCAGATGTCAGTCTCCCTTATTTGATCATGCTTTCCTTAAGGCATGGTCTTTATCTGTTTCATCTTTCTATCCCCAAAGTTGAGCACACCCATGCCATAAAAATAAGAAGGGGAAAGGGAAGAAGACTGAAAATTACCAGAAGGCATACATTTGTACAGCTTATGTCAGCACTCTGGGGACTACATTAAAGAGTGTTGCCATGTATTTTATTCAATTAATGCAAGGGAATCCCAACTTCATAAATAATAACATACTCTTAAGCTGAGCAGGCAGACTCCTGCCGATTTATTTCTTTAATTAAAACTCTTTGCCTTAAGGCCTTTGGTGAATCTTAGCAACAACTAAATAGATCAAAATACTCAAGATATACTTTTTCTCTTGGTTCACCCAAAGCAAATTAATTAACTGACCAAAATAATTGGTGAATTTTCTATTTAAAAAGAAAAAGAAATGGTGTCCTGGGCCCAGATGGTGACATGGGAGGCTCCCGACTTTACTTCCGCATGGCATGATTCCCTTGAAAGGAATCCGGACACCAGGTGACACGCTGAGGAACTCCCACCCATCACACAAAGAGAACAACACTTGTATGAAGACAGGTAGGAAAGGTTGGAACACCTTGCCATTCCCACCCACCCACAGGGCCATAGAGTCAGGAAAAAACTCCCAGCTTCTCCTTTCGGAATAAAGGGTTTAGAGCCAACATGTGATACCCCAACTTTTAAGAGTCCACCTGAGGGATGGGCCCCCAAAATCCTAGCTCTGAAAGCCAAAGGGGCTTGCATCCACAAAACCCATAAGACTATACCAAATAAACATTTCTTAACGGGATCCTAAGGAATACTGGTGGTTATACCTCCCTTCCCCCAGGATGCAGCCTTCAGGCCCATTTTTCCTGCCTTTCCCTGAAAGAGACCTATTTGCAAATCTCAAAAACTGCTGTCAAGGGTCAGGCTTCTAATTTAATGCACACATAGAGGCCCATTGCCTGTGGCCCTCTTCATAGACCTGGGAGGCGGACACCATATTTGTGCTCTACTTTTGCTCTGTTCGAGGTCACTAGGGTCTTCCCGGAAAGAGCTTATGCTCATGTCTGGCACACCCTTGACAGCCTGGCTGTGGTGGTCAGTGAGGTTTGAGTTCACTGGTTCAATGGACCACAGCAAAAAAAGAAACTGGTCTTCACCGGCAGGCTGTCATCCCAGGACTCAGTGCAGAGGGAGCAGACAGAAATACCACTTCCCAGTGTTGCTCTGAAAGAGGTAAGTCTGCCAGATGTAAAAGCTGCTCCTTGAGGCTCCAGTTTCCATCAGCCTCCACCTTAGGTGCTGACGGAGGTCCTCCCCTTTGGGGCCCTGACAAGTCCTGGCACACCCTCAACTACTGGGGCCACTAAGAACAAAGCAAGTAGCTTTGAAGTGTTTGAAAACCACTCAACAGCCAAGGGCTGGCTGAACAATTAAGATTCAGAGAACAAACTGGTAGTTGGCAGGTGGGAAATGGGTGAAACTGCCCAAATGGCGTAAACTTCCAGATATAAGAGAAGTCCTGAGGTTACAAAGGGCAGCAGAGTGACTACGGTTAACAATGTCGCATGTCTGAAAGTTACCAAGTGGTGATCGTTTCCCAATATATACGTACATAGAATCATGGTTGTACACCGTAAACTAACACAATGTTATATGTCAATTATATCTCAGTAAAACTAGAAGAAAAACAAAATTTTTAAAATCGATATCAAACCTGTATTGACTCTGTGCACTTCTGCCCCCTGCAGTAAGACCCAGCCCAAAGAGGCAATACTATCTTCAAGACTGAAAAAGAAAGCCTGGGAAAATTTAGTTGTTAAAATTTCCCTAATGTTTACCTGATTTAGGCTCCAGGATTATTCTAAGTCTAATGAGAAGGACGTCAATGCAGGAACGGGAGCCAGTGTTTGTTACCTCTGCATTCTTTGGTAAGTATTTACTGACATACTACGTCAGAAGACATGTGAGTAATGTTCATTATTGCAGTATAGAGTTCACCTTTAAAAACTTGGAAGTCCCTCAAAATTAGATCATCTTGAACCCTCTTGCTGAGCTGTGTGGGAATGGAGAGAATCTACCATTCATTTGCCACAGAACTGGGGCAATTACGTGGCTAATCTAATCACCTGGACCATGTTCAGATCCGGTCCTTGGTTGCCACGGTCAAGCTGTTGACATGGTGATCGAACTGCATCATTAATTGAGACAGCCTGGCCTGAAATTCAGTTGTAAAGCTCTAGTGTGAAATGAGGAACAAGGGAGCAAGGCTCGGAAAAAAAAAGGAAATATTTCCTGAGCAACTACGTCCTATATTAAAGCCTAGGATCCTTAGTTGCTAAATCATTCATTAGTTGGTTCCTTCTAAGCCTTACTTTCTTCATCTGTAAAATAGGGGTAAATGTAAATTTATAGAATTTTTAAAAAATATTTATTTATTTATTTGAGAAAGAGAGCACAAACATGCATGAGTGGAGGGAGAGTCAGGGGGGAAGGAGAAGCAGACTCCCCGGCAAGCAGGGAGCCCAACAAGGGGCTCGATCCCAGGAACCCAAGATCATGACCTGAGCTGAAGGGAGATGCTTAACTGACTGAGCCACCCAGGTGCCCCAAATTTACAGAATTTCTAATAAAGCTCTTGGTTTTAAGGAATTTATAAACTGTAACAGATTATATACATATAACTAAGAATCTATGCCAAAAGATTAAAAGAGGTTATCTCAAGATTTAAGGGTTATCAGTAGGATTTACAAATAAAATAAAGGATACTTAGTTAAATTTGAATTTCAGATAAACACTTAATGGCAGTTTAGAATATCTCAGGCAATATTTGGGATATGCTTACATTAAAAATCCGTTTTTTATCTGCTAAGCATTTTTATTTCATTTTTTTAAGATTTTATTTATTTGACAGACGAGATCACAAGTAGGCAGAGAGGCAGGCAGAGAGAGAGGAGGGAACAGGCTCCCTGCTGAGCAGAGAGCCGGATGTGGGGCTCGATCCCAGGACCCTGGGATCACGACCTGAGCCGAAGGCAGAGGCTTTAACCCACTGAGCCACCCAGGCGCCCCAGCATTTTAATTTCTTAATCCTACATTTTTATTTGCTAAATCTGGGTAACATAGTCATAGATATTTTTCTTTTTCTCTTTTTTAAAAGATTTTATTTGTCAGAGAGAGAAAGACAGCATGAAAGAGAGAGAGAGGGGGAGAGGGAGCGCACGGACAAGCAGGTGGAGCAGCAGGAAGAGGCAGAAGAAGGCTCCCTGCTGAGCAAGGGGCTTAATGTGGGATTTGATCCCAGGACCCCAGGATCATGACCTGAGGCAAAGGCAGATGTTTAACCGACTGAGCCACTGAGGTGTCCCAGATGTTTTTCTTTTCTAACTTTCTTCTCTGTATTTTTTAAGTGTCTGTAATATGTATTATGCATGTGATAAGAAGAAATAGAAATTAAGATTTTTAAAAACTGCTTTAGTTAGAAATATACCAATAATAAAATGATATACTTGCCCCTTTTTAATCAGAGGCTTTGCTTCCTTGCCTATGGTCCCTGGACCGGGAGCATCAGCCCTACCTGGAAGCATGCTACAAATGCAGGAACTCAGACCCCAGCCCAGATCTACTGAATCTGAATTCACATTTGATGAGATTCCCAAGACATCCCAATGAAAAGCTCTGCTCAGAGAGACCTCCACCAAAAGCTAAGGCTTCAAACAGTTCAATCCTTTACAAACAACAACAAAACACCTCCACAACAATGTAAGGAGAATCTGAGAATGAGCTGAGTATCTGACCTGATCCTAGGAACATTCTCAGAAAAGAGGAGAGGCCTCCCAGTGACAAGAGTTCTGGGTCCTTTGTCCTGTCCAGCCACCCTGGGCTTCCAGCACCGCCACATGGGCTGCCCAGTCACTGAGTGATACCAGGAGGAACCTGTCATAGGACTTAGCATGAGAACGACCCATGGAATCCTATAAAATAGAGGCCGCCTACCAGCCCCACCCTGGAGACTTCAGACAGATTCAGGAACTCAGGGTAGCCTGGGAGACTAGTGGGGGAGAGATGGATAAAAAAGCAAGGGATCGTTTTTTGTTGTTTAGAGGTTCTGGAGGAATTGAATTTGTATTATTTTATTTGTACAAGGGGGTTGATGTCCTGGTTTTTGTTTGTTTGTTTTAATAAACTAGACTCTGTCAGTGCTGACACAATCCCTTAAATACGTGAGGTGAACTCCGGGTAACGTTACTGAAATCCTTCTTTTAGTTGGTACTGAATGTTAATATTGGATAAACATGCACAGTTGGGGCTGACTCCTGAAAAGGCCTCCACATTACCTTTCACAGTTATCAGTGGACCGTCTTGTACGAGCAGTTCTAGCCACATTTTGCAGACATAAAGGCCATGTGGCAAAAAGCAAGACAAAGCAGGGGCGCCTGGGTGGCTCAGTGGGTTAAAGCCTCTGCCTTCGGCTCAGGTCATGATCCCAGGGTCGTGGGATTGAGCCCCGCACCCGGCTATCTGCTCAGCAGGGAGCCTGCTTCCTCACCCTCTCTCTCTACCTGCCTCTCTGCCTACTTGTGATCTCTGTCTGTCAAATAAATAAATAACATCTTATAAAAAAAAAAAAAAAAAAAAACAGAAAAGCATGATGCCAAAGCTCCATCTTCCGAAGTACCCAAGGTCACTTTTGAGAATGAGCCCAAACCACAGCACAAACACGGGCAAGTGCCCATCCCCCACTCACCAGACCCCCTCTGCTCTGGAGCCCTCCCCAGGCTGTCTCTTTCTCCCCATTATCCTGCTGTGGGCTTCCCAGCACCCGACAGTAGCCTAGTACGTACCGTGGGTTTTGGTGCTACTGTTGTTTATTCATTTATTTATGATCTGTTTCTCTCACTAGAATAGAAATTCCTGGCGGTAGGCGTTTCGACTGCCTCATTCACGAGTGTACCCCCAGGGCCCAGACGATGCCCGGCAGCGAGGGAACACTCAACAGACACTGCAGAAGGAAGGAATAAAAACAGACTGGACGGCCCTCCGCTACGCATAAACAGCTCACTTTGGTCACTGATGCTTTTACGTGTTTCCGTCCTTCAGTCCTAGACTTGGATGTTAGACCTCTCGAGTAGTTCTGCTTCATCGTCCAGTAGGTAATTCCTGGCTCTGTCATGTCGCTCATGCAACGGGGGTGAGTTAACACTTGTATGATAACTTCTGACACCACTTCAGACTCTAAGTAAATTGCTTCTTCCTATCATGCATCTGCTTCTGGCTTTCATTATCTGGACTAATATTCTAATCACTCTGTACCGCAGTCTCAGAGAGAGGAAGACGGAGAGTTCCAGAAGACGCTTGTTTTTCTCTTCTTTACGGAAAAGCACTTGAGATCAAACGTGCTGCAAAATAAACCCTCAGTGGTACAGCCACAAAAATACTCCAACCGTTTTAAATGTTCGGCAAGGAAGCCAGGGTATTTCTGGGAACGTGTGAGAAGGAGAGCCCAGTGCAGTCTCATGGGGCTCCCCAGCCCGACTACATTGACAACACATCGGCAGAATCAAAAATGGAACAGACTGTGGGAAGGCAGAAAGGTTTCCAGAGATATGAGAGGAGTGACAGGAAACACATCAATCAACAGGCTTAATACTCAGATAGGGTTGGAAACAAGTGGTGGTTGCACTCCGTTTCCCAACAGAATCTTGGGCAACTCAATTAACCTTTTCTGCCACATTCTCCTCACTTATAAATTGAGTACAACAATCTACATAGCAGAGATTGCACAAGGACGTGGTAATAAATGTGAGTAGATAGCCACATAGCGTGGCACCTAATAGTATTATGTGAACTAGCATAAAATCATGGGATGACAAGGGACTCCAGAGGTCGATCTAGATCTCTCCCATGGGACCACAATAAAACCATTCCACAGGGATTAGACTCTAATCCTTTAAAAAAGGTGTCTGTACAAAGGGATTCCCAGAAAACCCCCCTTTGTTGAGGATGCCCCCTTCAATTTAAGATGGTCCAATCCTGCAGTATTAGTGCGCTGTGCTTTTGCCTTGTCGGTGACCGTAATACAGCAACAGCCTGGTTTAGAGTGTGGATATAGGAGTCAGGCTGACTTAGATTCCACCAGAATCTGCTCTGTGCTGGATACACGACTTTGAACAAGCTACGGCCTTAACTTCCTGAAGTCTCCACTTCTCCTCTAAAATAGCTATCCGACTCACCCCCACAAGGTTGGTACCAGACTTAAGTAAAAAACCAGTAAGGTACTTCTCTTAGTGTCTGGCCTGCAGAGTGTGCCAGATCAACAGTAACATTATTTTCTGGCTGGATAACCCTGGTCACTCGAATTTTTATTTACAACTTAATTTTACAAATGTTAATCATTTTTGTTTCTCTTTTCTGATCCCTCCTCAAATTCCTATTTTTCATTTTTAATATATGTTCAAAATTATAGGGAGAGGCTAACTATGCTGAGTAGCTTGGGAAGATTTCTTCTTGATTTCTCCCAGCATCAGAGGGGAAGGCTGTGGGGTGTGTGCCTTGGGAAGGCACTGGGACTCTTAGCGACAAAGATTCCTGTATTTCAGAAGTAGCTGTGTGGAAACAGAGCCATGAAAGTTTAAGGGACCACAGAGAGTTTAGGCAATGCATATAGGGGTGGAAACCAGTGTATCTGGCAAGTAAATATCCTTCTCCTAATTTCTAGGCACTGTGTAACTTCTCAGGAGCCCGGTGCATCCCAGGGAGCAGGGGACTACCTGTTTCTGAACTCCTGAGTATTTGGATGGACATTTGTGACAACTGAGCATAGGGCTTTATAATGTACCAAGAACTTTCACACTCCTAACTTCCTCTGATCCTGGCAAAAAGCCTATGTGAGAGATAATTACCCCTATTCTAATGCTGGGAATGCAAAGGCTCAGAGAGCTTAATGTCTGGCCTGGGGTCTCTGTATTGCAAATCTGCATACTTCCTACTATGCTATATGACTCACTGTGTCAAGATCTTTTAACTTAACCTTGAAATCTGTCCTTTCCTTGTGAGAGTATATTCCAATGTAAAATTGGATACTGTAGGACACAAAATGGAATCTACAGCACGCTTACAGTTACATCATAAAAATAAAAACTCAAAGCTATGAACAGGGAAAGACTTGGATATATTATAGCAAAATGGTAAAGGCAATTACTCAAGTGGTAGATCATGGGCAGTCTATTTTTCTACTTGTTCTACATTCAAAGTTTCCTTTAATGAACATACGTGCACAATACAAAACGTAAGTGTATTTTTTTAAAGTAGCTTGAGAATCAAATAATTCACCCAACTTTGTATAGGAACAGAGAGGGGCCTCCCCACAAATTATCTACGTCTCTCTTTCATCTCCTCAGCCACTCGTAGATGACCCAGCTATTGAGTCAAATTATCCAGGACGGTGTCAACTCTCTGTGGATGATATGCTAGGCAGTGGCAAGAATCACTTCTAAATTTTGACAAAAGTCCAGATTTTGCCCTGAAGGGACCAATTCCTATTCATTCAGAGTAGCAAATTAGAAGAAATACTAAATGGAATTCTACAATGAGTTCTGGGTCTTTCTTAGCTACTCATACTTCTCTGAAATAATTCCTGTCTGGAATATAACTTCGGGGACAGTGGGTTCAAGGGGAACCAGCTCTCTAAGATCATCTATTATTCACCCCAAGGGAAGGTGAACATCAGTGGGGGCCACTCCTTTGCATGTCCAGCTTCTGCTCCATCCACAAGCATCCTGGAATAATTCTTACGTAAAAACAAAGGTCTTCTGGCTTTGTTCTCACCCCACAGGATCTCTCAAGAGCAAAGCCCAGAAACCACCTCACATTTCCTCAAACCATGCTTGCTCACCTTCGCACAGCCCTGTGTTCTCCAAGTAAAACTGGGCTCTACACTGGGGCAGACACTCGCCATAGGTGATGTTCGCACCAGGCAGCTGCTCAACCTGCAGGCCTTCATCGGGCTTCTTACACTGGACACAGTGAGAGCGTTCTGGACCCATACAAGTGAGGCAAGAGGAATGACAGGCTGCCAAGAACAAAATGCAGAAAACAATCCAAGGGTCATATATATGTTGCAACCAAGGGGAGTCCCTAATGAAATCGAAACCCCTTAGTAGAGTTCACCAGACACATTCTATCAGAAAACTGCTCTCTCGTGTCCAATACATAGCTCAGGGTGATGATATTCATGAGAAGCCCAGTGACGGTGATGTTAACTGGTCACATCACTCGTGTCTTGTGAGGGCCGTCAAGCTGGACATGAAAAAACCCCAGCAAACTGGACAATATTGTCTTAGTTCTCCAGATACACATTCATGGAATGATGTTTTAATATCATGGCCTCACTTTTTATTGAAGATTTTGACAAGTATCCATACAAAGGCCATTACTGTATTTTTTGCAAAGATGGTCATTGCGTTATTGTCCACTAGGTCATCCATCACCCACTCTATAGGCATGCAAGCAACAAATTCCTAGAATTTACGTGAGGCAAGGCTGCTTTCCTAGACAAGGAAGAGCCCCCTTTGGAGGAGCAACAAGAATTTAACAATCCATCACTGTTTCTTGTTCTCCGTTGGCTACTGGTTGAAATCAGACCCAGACAGAATGCTGGAACTACCTCAGGCCCACATTTGACATAATTAACTGTTTACAAGAGCACTTTGATATAACTAACTTTGATACAAGTAACTCTATAAGAGTTCTTTAAAAGATTTCTAAATTTTCTTTTTCAGAATATTTATTGCGGCTGCCCTGTTTTAGATATATACATACATACATATTTATAACATATATAAATACAAATATATATGTATATATTTATATGAAAATTATACAAATACATACTTATATATAAAAATACACACTAGTATATATAACATATATAAATATCCATACAAATATGTATATTCTTACAACTACTCTCAAACTCTTTCCCAAATTGCCCTCCATATAAATATATATAAATTAACTTCATCTACTTGAAGTGTCTGTCCCAGTGTTCTAGTTTCAAAAGACAATGATCCGGCCCTCCCAATGAGTCCAAAGCCTTTTTGGCAAACAGCTACTGAAGAGTTTCCATTTCCCTCAGCCCAGAGGCATTGCTACTAACTCAGTTTGCGCAGCATTATCATTAACGAAGAAAGGTTCTTCGGGGAAAAACAAAATGAAGACTACAAAACACATTAGCAATGCTAGGAGAACACAGAAAAGGAAGAAGTAAGAGTTTTGTTTTCTCTTGACGTATGGTAGAGGAAATGACCGTCCTCTCAAGGATGGCCGGAAATGTCATGAATCTGGCGGGCGACATCACAAATATTCCAATGTAATTTTTTCTTCAGATTATTCCTTGGCAATGAAAAACAAAAAGCACAGAATGTATATACATAGCCACAGAAGATAAACTGTAGGGAAAAGTGCACTGAAAAGTAACTTGAATCTTTTTCCTCCTGATGGGAAATTCTCTTAAGAACGGTGAGGACACCAACGGTACCTTTGCAGAGCCCGTGGTCAGGGTAGAAGCCCTCTCCACAGCTGGACAGGCAGTGGCCTTGACGCAGAGCCCAGGGCTGGACGCAGGCTGTGCAGTGTGAGCCCATGGGTCCAGAGCAGCTGGCACATGAATTGTGACAAGCTGAGGAAGAGAGTGAGAGGGACACCATGGAATCCAGGTGACACATAAGGGCTCCTTACATTCCAGGAAGCCCCTTCTGTGTTACTCTTAACCTCCTTCAGCTGTCACACTAAGTCAGGGGAAAGATGCTCTAGGAGGTGGTTGGATACCCGTGACTGCCCACAGTGACATTTTACCCATCTTTTATACATGTTCTACTATTTATCAGCTACCCTTTATTTAGTGTTTCCATTAAGGGGTTTGTGCACATTGCTGCATTTAATCTTCACAGCAGTTATGAGCTTTTGCAGATGAGAAAACTGAGGTCTTGGGAAGTTAAAAAATTTACTGAAGATCACAGAGCTAATGAGTAGCAGTGCAGGGATTTAGCCCTAGGTCTCTCTGAACCTAAAACCCCCTACCTGAACAGGGAAGAGTGAGAAATTTATATGTCTGAGTTCTGGAAAAACTGGAATTTTGGCTCGCTTGCCCACTAATTTGTCTATGCCCTTAGCCAAGTCAGGGTCTCTCCAGGCTCAGGCTCCTTGGCATAGGCACTGCGAGGTTGGACTAAATGATCACTTGAGATATTTTAGGTCTAACATAGGATTTTAAGGAAGATTTATATCAAACAATCTTTACATATGACAATGTCAGGCATGTGTCTCTGCTGCTTTGGTCCTGCGTGATAATAGTGGAATATCTCTGACTCTGGTTTACAGATGGTACCATGGCCTGTCCTAAGAGATGGGATTGAGATACTAGAAGACTCTAGAAAACAATGGGCAGGAGCTGGGAGAGAGGAGTGTGGATGTAGGATGAGACTCTGGAGGGCAGGATGTTGTGGAAGAGGGATAAACACTGAGTAGGTAAAGAGGTTGGCAGACAAGAGGGATGTTGCTAAGACAAGGCTGTGGGCAGATTAAAACATTCTGCCACAAACCCACACTATAGGTGAAGTGATAATATGTATGTTAGTTTTGGAGGAGAGGGGCAATCAAGATGCCCCAGGCAGCAGTAAGTTCGAAGGAAAGACATAAGTCAAGCACATGTAAGTAGAAATTTACAAAGCCTCAAATAGGAATGTTTCATAGTTAAAGTTGTATAAATCTGAAAGAACAATATATAAATAGCACATAAGCCTGAATTTTCAATAGATATATGGACTTCGGCTTTATAAGCTATCAAACTTGGTTAATTTTTTATTTTATTTTTGTGATGTGCTGTAGTTGCTGACGTATGTGCTTACGCCATCTAAGAAATGATTCTGTCATACCTACAGCCTAAGTTAGTGATGGTTCGTAAGTACACAAGGACTGTATGAAGATCTTAAAGATGTTCTTCATGGTGAAAAGGACCAAATGATCCCTAATGGTGACGGATACGCACAAGTCTTTTACTTCATCACTCAAGTCCCACAGCATCCACCTTCTCCCACACCAAATGCACACAGGTTTTATAATGAAAAACCGATTCCTTTCAATCTGACATCTTCTCATCATACACACAAATTCTTAAGTGAACATCGTAAAGTACTAAGTACTGTCACTGTGTCAAATGCATTTTGATGACGATGTTGATGACCATAATGATTATCCATGACTTACCTTTGCATCTGCCAGTGGCCTCGGCATAGTATCCATGGGGGCATTCAGCAATGCATTTCCCATCATGCAACACTGTCTTCTCAGCACAGGTAAGACACCTGGGACTATTGGGACCACAACTCTTACAGGATTGGTCACAAGCTAAGGGGGAGGAAACCCACCAGAGAAAGTCAACCATGAGCAAAGGGAGCACAGAAGTGTACTCTTTACAATGTCCACAGTTGGTATCAACACGGAAATCACATTGTCTCGCTGCTCCGCTGAGTTCTGTTTCTTTGATTCCAACATTCCAAAGTACTCTGTACTCTCTGTTTTCACAGTTGAAGGAAACCGGATAATTACTCGTTGAACCAAGCATAACAAATACTCTGAGGCACACCCTCCAGCGTATCAAGTATAATATAGGATTTAAAGTCAAAATGGGCTTGGGGGTAGGAATGCCAATCCAATAGGGGTTGAAAATATTCTCAAACTCATTAATAATCAGAAAAATACAAAGACATGGGATGTCCCAGTATACCCATTAACCAGAAAAAATGTCTGAAGCTTGATAATGCTGAATGGTGGCAAAGATGTGGACGAGACAAGCTTCACTCTCGAGAGTGCGGATGCTGGCGAGGCAGCTGGCGCTACTTAGTCAAATAAAGAATATGGGAAGTGAAGAAACCATCAGTTCTGCTACCAGATTACCCATCCCAGGGAAGCTTCCATACAGGTTCATAAAGGGACGTGCTTGGGGCTGTTCCCTGGTGCTCTCTAGTGACAGCATGGGGCTGGCGGGAAGTGGGGAGTCTGTTGTCACCAGTGGACGGGTGAGCCATGGTGGCCGCAGCCCGGGGAGTTCTGTGCAGCAGCGAGAAACAGAGCACCAGGTGATATAGCAACACAGGTGATTCGAACCATAATGCTGAGTGAAAGAAGAACCACATGAACTCTGTAACACGTTGTTTAAGGGGAGAAAAAGGTACATACACTTAAAAGAATACTCATTTTACATGAACCCATAAAAATGAAAAGATAAAACAAATAATTCATTACATGTTAACTTTTAAAAAAGACAAAGAAATTAAAATAGGGGTGCCTGGGTAGTTCAGTCGATTGAGTGTCTGACTCTTGGTTTCAACTCAGGCCATGACCTTGGGGTGGTGCGACGCAGCCCTGTGTCAGTGGCCATGCTCAGCGCAGAGTCTGCTCAAGATTCTTTCTCCCTCTTCTTTGGCCCCTCCCCCGCTCACACATGCATGTGTGCACTAAATAAATATATAAATGAAGTCTTAAAAAATTGAAATAGTTGCCTTGGCGAGGAAGGGAAATGACTCTGAAAGGAAGGAAAGAGAAAAAAGGAGAGGAGGAAGGAAAAGAGGGAGAGAATGGGTAACAGAAACCTCTAAATTTCCTTTGATTTATTATGTTAGCTAGAGTCAGAAAAGCCCTTTATAATAGCACGAGTACTTAAAAGACTAAAGAATGAGAAGGTTTTTGTCTGTTGAATTTCTATCTCACATTCGTAAAGCTCAAAGCATGAACCGCCAGCGAACTTGGCTGCTGTGAAGTCTTCCAGCCAGGGCACACCGCCATGGATGACAGGTTGTGCTGGATGTTTCTCAGCACTTGACTTTGAGATTTCTAGAGATATGGGCTGCTCAGTCATAAATTATTAAGCCAACACCAGCCGGTCTTTATCTTGAACAGCACTAAGCTGAACTGGAAATAAGCATTACCAGCATCAGACGTTTTAATTAACATCTTGATGCCAATCAGTGACCTGGTTCACTGACGTTTTAGAAAATATTTATACAAACACTTCGGAAGGCATTTGATGCAAACGTGGAGAACTCTAAGAATTTTAGGAAAAGTGCAAACTCCAGTCTTTATCCAAAGGCCTGTGGGTCAATGTCGGTGGTATCACAAAGTCTTGCATCATGCTAAGGACACAGCAGGCGACCGGTCATTACTCGTGGATCAATGGACTCCTTGGCTGACTTTCAGCAATGGCCCATCCTCCTGTCGGGGAGATTTTTCTTTCCTGCTGCTTTGTTTCCCAACGTATGCAGAGAGCATTTCAGATGCACGCTCTCTCCCTAAGCCCCCGTCCAGTAGTCTTCTTTGTTAACTCTTCCAGTCAGCAAGGAGCTCTGGCTTTCTTCATCCAACCTCTCGGCCCAAGTAGATTTCCACCCCTCACCGCCTCAAGGTCCCACTATCCCTCATTTTTAAAAATCCTTCTTTTAAATACCCGCTTCCCCAGCAGAAGTCGCTTTCTCAATCCAGATATAACATCTCAGGAGCGGGTCAGTGTCACAGCCCCTCACCAGGGACAGGGACAGGGACAGCCTCCTTGGGGACTTAGAGGCTAGATGCCTTTGGATTCGTGTGAGCTTGATGTCTGCTGACCTTTAGAGAACGCTTCTGGCTTAATCGAGCAGGAAAGTGGCGCTGGCGGAAAAAGATGGAAACACAGCAGCTTGGCCTTTCTTTCCTTGTTCTCTCCTAACCACACAAAAGCCACCTGTGACTCATCCACATCAAGGGAGATTTTTCACACCAGGGACGCTGGCGGGTCTCTGCGCAGCTTTAAGCAAGCAGCCGCCAAGGGCTATCTTTCTTCCCCAAGACAAGTGGATTTGTCAAGTCCCAAAGATCACCTCATCTTTGCTGCTGCCCTGCTCAGTAAACGAAATGAGGACAGGAACTCAAGAAAGTTTTATGGGCTGCACATTTTCATCGATTTAGTGGACTTTGTTATAAACAAAAGTGTCATCGCAGCCTCTCAATAGGTATGACCGTCACAGTAAACTCAATCCGGACCTTTCATTCACTATCAGGTGCCCACTTGGGGACTTGGCAATGTCCACAGAGCAGCAGCGGATTGGAAGACGGACAGGAGGACAGGGAGGACGGGGGAGAAGAGGATGAAGGGAGGCAAGAAGGAGAAGGGAGAGGGAATTAGCAGAGGTGCAGAGAGAGGTGTGTCCTGACAGCCAGTAGAGCAGTTAGGAGGCAGGTAAGATCTAAAGCTAGAAGACGGAGGCTTGAATCCCAGCTCTGCCCTGTATTAGCTATGTGACCTTCAGCAAGTTTCTTAACCTTTCTGTCTCATCCGGGAAATGAGGATGATGACAGCAATACTTGGGAGGAGAGACACCAAGCACAGCACTTGTGCCAAAAGCCTGCCTGTATCAACTCAGTCCTCCCAGCAGCCTTCTGAGCTGGTGTCTCTCAATTTCTCCCTGCTGCTGGGACAAATGACCACAAACTCAGTGGCCTGAAGCAGCACAGAGTTATTATCGTACAGTTTTCAAGGTCAGAAGTCCTAAAGTCAAGACATCAGCGGGACTGCATTCCTTCCGGAAGCCCTGGGGCAGATCCATTTTCTTGTCTCTTCCCCGATTCTAGAGGCTGCCTGCATGCTCATTGCCCCTTCTTGGCATCACCCTGATCCTGCTTCTGTCTAAGATGGACTTTTCAGACTCTGGGAAGGACCCCTGCGGTTACGCTCGCCCGGTAGTCTCCCCCATCTCTGGATCCCTGACTGAATCACCCCTACAGAGTCCCTTCTGCCATCGAAGGCAGCAGAGTCACAAACGCTGGCTATAGGACAGAGGCATCTTTGAGGGGCCATAATTCTGTCTCCCACAGGCGTTATGGTTACCCCTGTTCGACATACGGGAAGAGAGAGTACTCAACGTGCCCAAAGTCATGCCCCCCACCATGCTTTCCCGCCTCTCGGTGGGTTAATGTTTACAAAGCACTTGGAAGGAAGCACTAGGCTGAGTCAACTCTTACCACCTTGGTGTGGGCAGCAAAGAAAGACAGAAAACACAGTAACAGCTTCAGCTTTAAGTCGGTGACACCGACACAAAGGTGGGTCTGCGGCTCACTGCTCTGGGAGCGCCTCCGTCTCCACGGACATTCGGGTGCAGTCTGGCACGGATGTAGAACTCGGAATTAGGAGGAAGGAAGCCCTGCTCCTCTCCCTCCAGCTGGGAGTCTGGAACAAGCAGCCGGAACCTTGCAGGATGAGGCCAGAACCAACACCCTAACCTAACACGCTCTTGTGAAGTGGGGCGTGAAAGGCAATCCTACCAGTTGAAAAAAAGGGCTTGTGGACTACTACAACACTGTCGATGCTAGCGGCCATTTGCATATTTCCTTAAACATTTTATCTATTTGAGAGAGAGAGAGAGAGAGCGAGCGAGCACAAGCCAGGGGGAGAGGGAGAGGGAGAAGCAGATTCCCCACTAAGCAGGGAGCCTGACACGGGCTGGATCCCAGGACCCGCAGGACACCGGGATCATGACCAGAACCAAAGGCAGAGGCTTAACCAACTGAGCCACCCAGGTGTCCCTGCCATTTGCATATTTGTTGACTAAAAGAAATGTTACGATTTTAACAAGACAAAGGATGCCCTAAGAAAGAACGCTGCCCTGCACACAGAGCCGGGCACTTACGGCTGCAGATCCCCTGCCGGTTGTAGAACCCGAGGCCACAGCTGTTCTCACAGACGCCCTCCCTCAGCACGTGGAGGGGATCTCTGCAGGCCAAGCAGTGCTTCTCCGTCGGACCCCAGCAGGCGGCACAGGACTCGTGGCAGACTGCAGGCAATGGAAAAATCAGTGAACAAGCTATAGTAGAAAGGACTGGTTGCAATTTTTCTTTCAAAGGTTTAAGAATTCATAAAGAGGATGTTGGAGACTTCGTTCCCAAATTGTGATGCACATATGTATGCCCCAGGAGAAAAAAACACCCACCCCACCCCCCACCCCCAAAAATAACTATTTCTGTTGGCCAGAAGTACAACTGCAATAACTTACTGCTTGGAGACTTGGAATGGGCAATCAGAGGCTTTTGAGTAATGGGAATCACCGGAAAGGGAACCATAATTTTCTAGACAAAGATGGTCTGTCTAGTGAGATCAGATGGCCCTCCATCATCTTGCCACCTTGTCTTTCATAACCAGACAATGAAGTGTTGACAGGATCACCAGTCGTGCATCCAACACCATGAAGAATCAGCAAGGAGGGATGCCATGTACTCTCATCGTTGATTAGACCTTGAAAGACCTACTACTGCTGGAGTTCTACTGCCTTCCGTCCTTGTCTTCTCTCTCTCTATCCCACCCCCATTCCTTCCTTCCATCCTCCCAAAAGACTCCTCTAGTCCTCCCCAGACTCTGGTCCCCCCTGCCACCCCTGCCACTAGCTTCTGCTCTCAACATGCATCTTGAGGTACTTCTCTCTTACAACTTAACTTGCTAAGTATACGTGGTTCCTAAACCAGAGCTGTTCCTTTAACACTCACAAATATCCTCCTCTTCCACTCTTTGGTTTTTGCTGTTTGTGTTCGCATTTCACCTTAGCATGCCTGCTAAGAGCGGTCTATTCTGAGTGGTCGGTGTTATTAAAAGTTGATTGACTGTCTGTATGCCTAACCCCAACCTATGCTCCTGTTAATGCATCCTCATTTCCAAAGTGTTTGCTTCACCGTGGAGCACAGCCATTTGGCAGAGGCACTCATTCTGACCAAAACTGGTGGGGAAGATGCCTTTGCTGATTGGAAGAGACCGGGGAACTATCTACTAAGTAATTCAATTATGTATCCCTTTAGAACCAGAAAAGGGTGCTTGCATTGTGGATCTCAAGGTCCAACCCTCTCCTCTCTGCTGGGAACTGCACAGGAAAGCCTTAATTTCCGACAACTTTCCTCCCCCAACAAATTCAGAGATAAGTACAAATTCTGTTCAGTGCGATGGGGCACCCGACCGGCTCCGCGTGTTGTGTCTGACTCTTGACCTCAGCTCGGGCCACGGTTTCAGGGTTGTGAGATCGAGCCTCGAGTAGGGCCTGGCACTGGGCGTGGACTCTGCTTGAGATTCTCTCTCCCTCTCCCTCTGCTCCTCCCCCTCCCCCCCACTTAAAACCTGTTAGGAAGGGCTCTTTGATAAAGAATGACAGTGGTGGGAGTGGAAGCAACCCGCTTGAGGTAGATCTACAGGGTGGGAAGTTGCCGGCGCTGGAGAGAGCCAGAGAAGAGCACCCGCAAAGTCCTTGAGCAGGAAAAGAGATCAAGGGCTCAAGGAACTGAAGGCTGCCCCCGTAGCGAAACCTCGCAGACACAGACGGACCAGCAGGGCACAGAGGGGCACAGTAAACGGATTCGTGGCTGGAGGGACAGGCAGAGGCCCATCAAACTTGACCTTGGAGATCACGGAAAGAGATGAGGATTTTACCCTAAGTGTAATGTGAAGTCTTAAATAGGTTTAAGCAAGATCAACGCACGTCCTGGTTTTCAAAGCTCTCCCTGGCCAATGTCTGGGGAGGGTGAAAGGACTTCCACGGAGGGGGACGGACCGGCATGGAGCCCACTGCTCTGGTCCAGGCAAGCGATGACGGCAGCGGAGGAAAAACAGACACGGAGGAAGGTTTACTTATTTACGATCTGGTTCCCTTGCTGGACCCTAAGCTTCATCAGGGCAGAATCCATTTGCATTTGCTTAGCTCTGTGCTCAGCACACGGACTGGACTCCACACTCGGGACTTCACTGCCACTGGACACTTGAGTCACATTTTATAATTAATTAATAGCACACGGACAGGACTCCACACTCAGAACTTCACTGCCACTGGACACCTGAGTCACATTTTAAATTAATTAATATGATTTCATGATATAATTATACTATACATATTTTAACACCTTATTTACATTTTATTTTATATTTACATTTTACAACAGTGTTACATGAGAACACTGTTTATATTGGGATAAGCTACCCAAAGTACATTATAATTAAAGATGTGGATCAAAGATCCCAGTAACAAATTCTACCCTGAACACCCATGAAATCGGTCATTCCTTCACGTTGCCCGCTACCCTTCCATCACTGCCTAGAGTCGTCATCTCAAGTGTCTATCCCTGCTTGTGCCTCAGCCTTACTGACTCGGGAGTCGCTTCAAAGCCATTACCTAAACAAACAAACAAAACAAACAAAAAACCCAATCGCATTCCTAAGAAGGTGTGCCGGGCTAATCCATCCCTGTTCAACAGAAGCACCTGGCCAACTGCAAGTGCTATGGCCAGCCCGCGGGTGCTCCCAGCCACAGCAGGTGGGAAGTCTGCTAGCGGAAACATTCAAACCACCCCATGACCTGAGCTCACTGGCAGCATGGCACAAGCTGCACCAGGGAGCAAGGCCCTGAGAGGAGGATGGGAAGAAAGACTAAAATGACAACAGGGGCCAGACTGCAAATGTCATGGAAGGCCAGGTAAGGCCCTGGGACTTCATCTGTAAGAGTTTTAATCAGCTTTGCTTCTTAGAGAGTTTACTCTGCAGTGGGGAGAGAAGAGGGTAATTAACCCAAGACATTCTTAAGGGATGAAATCGTCTTTGTCCAGGGAGCACAGAGGAGGTGAGAAATTAAAGCACGACCCCCTAGTTCTCTTCGGGGATCGGCCCAGAGTGGTGCAGACATTCAGCTGCACTGGCTTTTAAAATAGTAAAAATACTTCCAACCTGGTTGGCAAATAGCATCATCCTGGTCCCTCCCTGATAACCCTGGTTTCATCCCTGGGAAGCTCCAGCAACCGAAATGCCTGGCACAGGGGAGGGTCTCAGGTTTGCCCACCGCCCCCACCACCTGCTGACCAATCTGATTTGTGCCGTACTATTTGTTAAATATTTTAAAAATATTATCCCTAGTGTTGCCAATCAGAACAGGGCCAGGGGATGAGCAGGATAGAGGCTACAGGCTTAGGGACAGCACTCAGGCCTGTCACAAACTGAGCTGCACCTAACATTTCAGCCCTGCCTTCTGCTACCTCCCCGGAGCAGGGTGCCCTAGGCTTGCCATCTACTGGTTTGTGGGTTCCCGATGCCCCACCCAGGATTCACGGGCTTGGCAATGCCTCTAGCTCCTTCCACAGCCCCTGTAATCCTGGTTACACTTGAGAGGCTTAAGTTGTCACTACTTCTGGGAAGCTTTTCTGAACTCATCCAAACAGTCCCTCCTTCCTTTGTGTTCCTGCAGCTTGGTGTACACCCTCTCTCAGACTGTTTATCCTACTGCCCTAATCATTTGGTTACAGATCAGTCCCTTTCAACGGAATGTAGTATCCTCTGGAATGGGGGCCACCTTGGAATCATCTCCAACCCCCAGTGTCCAGACTGACAAGTGGCACAAAGTTAGTGTTCATTAAATGTATGGTAAACAAACACAGAGCAGATTTTTTTTACTGGCTATGACAGAGTCATCCTATCCGTTACCTTCTACATGGAAACAACTAACCATGACGTCATAATCCGAACAGGTGATAACTTCAGATAGATAAACTTGAGGCTGTAAATTTACCTAATACATAAATAAAAGTCCAGATCTCCTTACGATGACAGGTACTTATGCCATGCCTGTATAGAGTACCAAATGTGAGGCATGTTCGATGGTCAGGCAAGTCCGCAGGAGGGATTTTTATTTCTTCAATATGGGACTATGCTGAGCTGTCATTTCTTTTTTTCTTTTTCTCGTTTTCTTGAGCTATCATTTCTTATATTGATGTACTCCTACTGTGTTTTGCAATTGATCTCTAATTTCTAACACTGAACATATGCTACTGCAGATACCCTCTTCTTCTAGGCTGCTTTGACATGGGGCTTTTATTACACTTGGCTTATTAGGAAAAACAGAAGGTCACTCCCTGACTTTTCACCATAATTGCTCTTAGTGATACATTTCCGATCACTCAGGGTTTGAATTGTATATTGTGGACATGTGGCAATAAATTTAAAAGGAGGGCTGAGAGAAAACCATCTTCTTATCTTACATGTGGTACATAATTTATTTAGGAAAGCCCCTGACTTGTCTAGAGCATAGCAAAACATGTGTTGGCTTGCTGAGCAACTCATTTCAAAATGAAAAGGAATGAATGACTTTTCTTTCAGCAACTCTATATTGAAACCAGACTCTAAAAATAAGAAACTTCTTTTTCTTACTTGATAATTTTGAGATAGAAGATGGCTGTAAAAAAAATTGTAATCTGTGCTTCTCTAAGTACAAAATGCAGCCCCTTTCCAGGAAAGTGTTAAAAGCACTTCTCACAGGCAACTTCTCATTTTCCAGGAAGCCTTCCCAGACCCCAGTGGGCTCCAGCTGCAGTTCAAAATGCCCCTCAGAAATGAGAAGGAGCCCTGGTCCCTCACTCTCCCATGGCCTTTTGGAATAAGTTTCCCAGCCATCTCCAGGGGCTGCACACGTGACCAGCAGGCCCTTTCGGGGTCCTCGGGCTGCAGTTCCGCTATCCAAACCACCAAGGGGGTTCTCACCGGCAACTACGCAGAAGCAGCCGAACTGCAGACACAGCAGCTATGTCATCCACAACTCAAGCTCTTCCATTCCCGTCCGTATCCATTTTGGGGCAACCGCTAGCTTTCGTCCTCACCACAGAAATGACGGGGAAGTACTTGCCAAGTTCTAAAGTATTATCAGGAGACAGTGGGTAAGTTTCTAATAAGAAGCTCTTGTTGGGGGCGCCTGGGTGGCTCAGTGGGTTAAGCCTCTGCCTTCGGCTCAGGTCATGATCCCAGGGTCCTGGGATCGAGCCCCACATCGGGCTCTCTGCTCAGCGGGAGGCCTGCTTCCCTTCCTCTCTCTCTGCCTGCCCCTCTGCCTACTTGTGATCTCTGTCAAATAAATAAATAAAATCTTTAAAAAAAAAAAAAGCAGCAGCTCTTGTTGGATGATAAAAGGTCCTTTCTATCTCACACTTAACTTCACCGTTTCTTGCTTTCCTAATCTGTAGAGTGGGAATAATAGTAACTCGTGAGGATGTGGTGAGACGACTTATTGCCTATCTGAGAAAGTAGAGAATGCCGTGCGTGATCTGGTGGGCAGCATACTCTGTGAGATCTAGCACATCTCCTCTCAACTGATGTCAAAAATGATGTAACTGTAAAGGCAGCAAAGTAAAGTGCAGCAGGAGACAGAAGAGAAGAACAGAAGAGACTGTGGGAAAGGTGGATTCCTTAGAACGGACACAAAGAGAGCCCTAGGAGAACATTCTAGCAGCTACAGGAAAGGTAGCTTTCTCCAGCCTTTCCCAGATGACTCAGACTTGAAAGCTCTTCCCTTGCCACCTCTACAACAGAGCAGCAAAAGCCCTGTGGAGAGCGACCGAACACAGCCTGGTGACTGAGGAGAAGCCCAGAAGCTGACCAGCCTTTCCCCCATTGCAGCCCACGGGAGGCCAAGGCTACTTGTGCAAGAAGCGCAAATGCCAGACAGATGGGAAAGGAAAGGAGGTTCATGGGAGTGGTCATAGTTTTGATCCTCTCACGACCATCTTCTGTCCCCTCCAGGCTGGGTCCCCGTCCTCCACCTGCCTCCCCGCGCCAAAGAAAACTTTACATCCTGAGATGGGAATATCTGGTCTCCATACATCTGGAAAACCCAGATGTACCCTTGGGAGTTCCTAGCAGGAAAAATACAAATACACGAACAAATCTTTAGCCTCATAAATAGCCAGAGATCTGCAAATTAAACAGGAGAACGGCAGCAGCATGCAACGGGCCAGAGGTACAGGAGAAACAGCGCTTTGGGGGAAAAAGGGGGGCAGGGAGAAGGATTCGCCAAGGCAACGAATACACGAGCCGCCAGAGGCTGACTGGTGACGGGGGGCCATGCACGTGTGAGGGCAGGGAGTGAACAGGAACTCTCTGCACCATTCTTTTTATTTTGCTAGGAACGTAAAACTGCTCAAAAAATAAAAAACAAAACCAAAACCAAAAAATAAAAAAAGGAAAAGAATGATGAAATACCTATGGTGACTATTTAAAATTGAGCACACACACAACACACGTTGAATTGCACTCGAAATGAGAGCAGGTTATGGGAACAAAAGGAAAAGACAGGTGGGCAGATGGGCCTGGGCAGACAAGCAAGAGGAAGAGGCGGCCCAAGCTAATCTTGGAATAAGTTGGTAAGTGTGATGACATCAACTCTCCTCAGGGGAATCCCCCAAATCAGTAAGAGACAAAAATTAAATAAGATTCCATTTTACCTCAACCAACCTGGCAAACAAGAAGACTCATCATGCCTCGTGCTAACAAGGGTGGTAAGAAGCAGGCACTCCCTGGTGTCTAACAGGAACACAAATCACAACTTCCTCAAACGAGAGTCCCACGTTACACGTGTCAGAGGCTTCAAAGAGTACACGTACGCCCTTGGGCCCAGCAATCACATGCCGAAGAATTCACCCTAAACATACGTACCACCATTTCTATTAAAAACGGTTACATCATAGTTATTTATGATACTGGAAAAATTAGGAACAAACACTAAGGCTGAATGAATTCTTGCATAGCCCCAGATGGAAAGTTATAAAACAGCTTTAAAAACATTTTGTAGAAGCATAATAAATAACATGGGGAAAGCAGGCAATAAAACTATATAGAGAGTGTGATTTTACCTTTGAAAAATAAATAAATGTGTGTATGTCTGTGCACCTAACATGCGTGCTTGCGCGCACACACACACACACTCATAAATCGGGAAGCCATTCACCAAGATACTGACAGTAGTAATTTGGGGGAGTTTGAGTCAGACATTTTTTATTGATTTTTTATGGTGCCTTGAATCTGACTGACTTTGTCAAATCATTTTTGGTAATGCACAGGAATTCATGTCATACTTAGGGGAAAAAGAATTACTCAGAGGAGTAAGGGGGAAAAAGCCTGTAGTACTTTTCCTTAAGGCACATGCTGGGTAAATAGCTAATTAATCTATTAACCACGTTTGTGATACGGCTGAATGGTTCGCTCATCTTGGGTAAGGTATTTGAATGTTTAGTAGGGTCTTCTGTAGGAGGGATGACTTCCCCGCTGGCAGAGGCTTTGGAAGGTCCACAAGGAGAGAGATTTCAGCAGCAGGCTGGCTTCTCACAGGTACCTAAGCCAGAGGATGATGGCAGACGTTGTGCTCACGAGGAATGTTCTTAAAGCTACCCTCTCTCTTTCCTGCACTTCTACATATACTTCTTTTTTTTTTTAATATTTTATTTACTTACTTGAGAGCAAGAAAGAGAGAGCAAGAGAGAGCAAGCACAGAGGGAGAAGCAGGCTCCCCGCTGAGCAGGGAGCCCGACACCGGGCTCGATCCCAGGATGCCGGGATCATGACCTGAGCGGAAGGCGGCCGTTTCACCGACTGAGCCTCCCAGGCGACAAGCCAAACAAAACTCTCAGATTCCACTCATCCGCTGTGACCATTGGCAACCCAGAGCTGCTAGGACTCCTGGGATTCTTCTCAGCCCCTATTAATTAATTGGCTATTGATTTCTCCAGTGATGCCTTGAATCTCTTTGTCTACAGAAACTGAAAAGCCAGAGGGACCACCGCCTAAAACCAAGCTTTTGACAGGGGAGCGTTCTCAGACTTCTTGGCTGCACCCGCCTAGCCTGCTCAGATCTCGACAGTGATAACATGGAGTTGTTGTGTGCTCTGGGAGCAGCGTACAAAGGGAGGGGAAGATCGTGCAGGGAGTGTGTTCAGGTGGGGAATGGGAAAGAAAGAGAAAGAACTTACGCCATAGTGTCTAGCTAAACTAACCGTGAACCCTAGGAACCGGGCAGAAAGCCAGAAGACTCGTCACTAGTTTGTAATCCATAGCTAAATTATTTGGGGGTTCAGATATGTCAGGAAGAACGGGATCTGTCTGGAAGGCAAACTCCCTTGCATTTGTGGCGGGCTTTCTCTGCTGGTATGTGATATTTCTGTCCATTATGTGTCTTTTGGCATCCCCAGCGAGGGTCTGTGAGCTGCACGGGCAAATGCCAAACATAGCTGGTCTCCTGCTACAGTGAAGGTCCCAGGCATGACACTGCCAGCTGCGTTTCCTTTTTTCTCCATTTAACCTTTGCATGACCATCCAAAGCAGGAGAAGACTGGGAAGGGGAGCACCACTGTCACCTGTCCCACTGGGTCTAGTTCACTCAAGAAATGGACAGCAGGAGGCAATCCTGTTGTCCTCCCTTCTGAATGGCTTCAAACACTGCATGGGTACACCACTCAAGTTTCAAGGACAGTTGTCTTGTGTGTGTGTGTGTGTGTGTGTGTGTAAGATTAACCCCTCCAGCACTGATAAGGCCACACTACTCTTTTGACAAAGCCAGAGATGAAGGGAAGAAAAAGAGAGCTGGGGAAAATAGAGATTCTGGAATTTTCCTGAGGCTATACCTAGCCAGGAATTGCTGACAGGGAGTAAATAATAGAAGCTAAATGGAAGTTAGGTCACCTGCAAGCCAAAGTCTAAGCATGCCTGTACACTCCTGTCCTTTCTCCTCCATGCAATGGTTTTATTACACTTTTCTCTGTCAGAAGTTATTCCAGAGGGCCTTATAAGTGCTGAGCACTACGGGGAATTCAGAAGGACGAAACCTGTCCCCGTCTCAAGAATCAGTCACTTCCGGTAATACACCTTTTAAAACTTCCTTTTTAGCGCTGATGGTAATGAATTCATAGAGTGGTAACTATCTGAAGTTTTCTGTACACGTCTTTACTGACACTCTTCTCCCATTGAGAAAGTAAGTTCCTCAACCCCCCAGGGAGTTTTCTGTCCATTCACTCTGTATCCCAGTTCCTGGTACATGAAAAAGACTCAACGACCATTCCTTGCATGCACAGAACGGAAGAGACAGGAATATCACTTGAAGCAGTGAGTCCCCTGCACAGGACACTCAGCAGTTGAGGGAGAGACCATAATTGCGATAGAACACCAGCGAAGGCTTGAACAATGCATATGATTCAAAGAGCAGAACAGAATGAGTGAAGACAGTGGCAGGATGTGTTGGACCCCCAAACTGATGAGGTGATCTGGCAACGAAATAGGGACTGACCCTCCAGTTCTGGGGGATGTGTGAGGGGCTATGGAGGATGCCAGCTTCACCATGACCGTCCTCACCATGACCATGAGGAGGGGTTCCTTTTCTTCACGAGGAATCCAGAACAGCAGTTTCATAAATGCCTTTGCCCAGAGCTTGGCCCCAGGCACAACCAGGCTGAGCTAACCCATTTGCTGGAACATAATGCCAAGACCCATTAAGTCTTCACTGCCTTGGACCTGGCTCCAAGGGTCAGCGCTTCATTTCCACAAATGGCTGGGCTGCTCTGGTCAAACACAATTCCAACAAATAATTAACTTTACAAGTTCCTCCGTTCGAACTATAGCTTTTAAATCTCAGCTAGGTCAGCATCCTACATGTAAATTTTACAGGCTCAGTTATCTTACGTTTTCCCTCTAATTAAACCATAGTATTGGCTAAGAAACAAAATTCCAGACTCTCAACACTTAACCTGAGCATTGAAAAAAATAAAAGGATTTTGTGATGAATACAGTAAATTGTTCTCTATATTTATTTACTTCTCCATAACATAGGAAAGTAGATTTTATTTGAAATCAGATGCAAATGGCCCAAAACTCTTTTCATTCCCATCAATTCAAAAATAAAGGAACATATTTGATGACAATAGTTGCCTTTGCTTGTCCACAAGCTATATGCCAGGCATAATATATTTATGTTTTTCAAACATCTTTTCTAATGTTCATCATGTCGGTTTAAAGTAGATGACATTGTCCCCATTTTGCAGTTGAGGAAACTGAGGCTCAAAGCAGCTAAATGACTCGTGCAAAACCCGATAGCAGTAAGTGGCAGGGGTAGGAATCAAAATGATGCCCCCTTCACACAAACCTGTAAAATGTTCAATGGCTTGGTTCCTTAAGCTTCAAAGTCTAAGACCACAGAGCGGTGAGATGCAGAGTAAACTGCATGGATTTGCATGTTTATGTGATTATTTTTTATATCTCTGTAACCAGCAGCTAACTCTGCCTTGATTGTTAGCTCACTTACAGGAAACTATGATAGGGTCTCGTTTCTCTTCAGATCCTCAGGACCTCAAGCAATGGTCAAAGGAGAGTGAATGTAGGAGAGAGAGAAACAGAACGGAGATGAAGGAAAATAAAGAAACACAAGTCTCCTAACCCATATGCAGGGCTTCCTAAATGCCAGGCACCATCCTAAATGACGTATGTGAATTTATTCAGTTAATCTTACAACCATGCTATATGGCAAACATTACTGTCTCTGCTTTACCCATGGGCAACTGTAGTGTGGAGTTAAACAAAAAATACCATTATGTAGTGACAGAGCCAAGACTGGAATCCAGGTGGCCTGGCTCCCGAGCCTACAGTCTTCAGCACCGTGTCACTCTCCCTCCCATCTCTGGGTCTGCAGGATGAAGGGAGCGCTTGTCACAGGGTACACACTGCTTCATCCTCAGGTTTTTGCGACTCCTGGAAGTTCTCATTGCACAAATCAAACATTGACTCACATATAAAAATGGGCTAAATTCTACTCTCTTTACTCAAAGTTATAATCCTATGAGCTATTTGTTTTCAACTAAATGGTATGTGTTAGGTTTTTTTTTTTTAAACTTTTTTTTTTTTAAGGGGCTCTCATGCCTAGGATTTGTGTGTGCAATGGCTCAGCGGTCCCACCAGAGTGGAACAGGGGTTGACTAAAAAGAGGGGCAAGACCAGTAAGGAAGAGTGTTTTCAGGGCATGGTGAGCCGAGTTGGATCCACGGTTATAGAGTTTCTCAGAAGAGGCAATGGAACCACCACTGTGGTAGAGAGACTACAGTAAGTCCAGGACAAGTGGTACCCAGGAGCCATGCAGGAAAGGCGCAAGGTCATGTGATAGATGGGGGAAGCAAGGAGCTTCCATACATGCGTCAGACCTGACCATCAGGCTGGATGACTCAGGGACAGGCTATTAATTCTCCAGACGAGGGAGAAGGAGCCAAAGTAGAAGTGCAGTCCAGAACCTGATGTCTCCAGGGTCAAGAAGAGTGGGACAGGGTGGGCAACAGGGATGTTGGACCCGATCCCGCTGGTGGCAGAGGAAGCCTAAGGGTTAAAGCCGAAGCCTGAGTGCCAGGTCTCAAAAATGGGTCTGGTCCTTGAGAGGTGACTAGTGTTCCGCCGCACCTGCTGTAGAGAAGAGGCAACGTCTGTATTGCCCGTCTCCAACGTAGACCGGTACAAAGACCGGTGGCACAGCACCTTCAGGTGAAGTGATCAACGGACCAAGTCCAAGGTTGGGGAAGGCAGAGGGAACAAAGCAACGACTGGCATGGGGGTGCAGAATGTGGTCTGTGCTCACGACCCGGCTCCGTTTAATCAAGCACAAGAACGTCACAATAACATAAATATCTACACAAACACATGTGTCTGGCCTGTGTATGTGGGTGTCTGTGCCACAAATTCAAGGGAAAAGGGAGCATGAGAAGGACCCCTGAGGATGCAACTGTCTGGCGGGACCCCAGGCCTTCCTTCAGCCCTCCGGTGTACCTGCTCCCACTCACGTGTTGAAGAGTCATCATCATGTACTGCCTGGCTCTGCCCCACATCTTTCTCTCACCTCTACATTCAACACACTGAGCATGAATATTAATCAGGTAATTTCCGGTAATTAGTTTCCTCAGCACAGTGCTCACTTTCTTTTGGTTTTGACGGGTCAGAAAAGTGGCAGATTATTCTCGTCGTCACATAAATGACCCTGCCAAGAGGAATCAATCCAGAAAAACCTGTTGTTACCATAAAATGGCCGGCTTCTTCCTGGAAAGTTTAGCACGTGCTGGAAGAGCCCTGGTTGACTGACCGGCTGCCGAGGTCAGGGGTGAAAAGCCACCAAAAATAGCACAATCCCAAATGT
Source organism: Taxidea taxus jeffersonii (assembly GCA_003697995.1). Taxonomy (NCBI): domain Eukaryota; kingdom Metazoa; phylum Chordata; class Mammalia; order Carnivora; family Mustelidae; genus Taxidea; species Taxidea taxus. Next base: position 20,531 of record ML111423.1, on the reverse strand, counting down.
TGCAAAAAAGTCCAATAATGAGAAAGCTGATTTGGGCTGTCTCAACACTGAAACAGTATATGGAAACTGATCACAAGTTTAGCTTAATTTTTAAGATCATTCTCTCTCTCCCTCTCTCTTCCTGCTCTCTTCTTTCTTCTCATCTTATGCATAAAAATGCAACCAGGCTGAACTAAAGCAAATTGGTTTAATTCCCTGAAGGGAGCATGAACAAATTTTCCCAGCAAGTTTCTACAAGAGGCATTTGTATATGGGTGTGTGGACGGAACGTGGGAGCAGGCGGCTACGTAAACCAGTAATCAAATGAAACATTCCCCATTTCAGAGGGCCCTAGAGCGGCATGAACATCGCCCGCTCAACACCAGGCACGGGAGAAAGGGAAGTGGCCCCCCAAAAGAAAGGAAAAAAAGGAAACAAGGAAACGTACGTGGCGTGTGTGGCAGGGGTAGAGATGTTACAGAAGGAAGAATAAAATCTAGGGGGAATTAATTCCCTTTTAGAAGCCAATCTGTCACAGGAGTGCTAGCGGGCGGTCTCTTTGATGGGATAGAAGAAAGGAGAAGAGACGGCATTCAGGGACTTCATCAAATTGAAATTTTAGCAGTTTACCTAAATTGCCAACCATTACACACGTAGGAAGGCGTCCGGAGGCGCCCGCTTTGAGGCTGTTCTAAAATAACAGGTAAACGGAACATGGTAAGTAAGAGACATTAAGGGTTCTCTTATCTTTTACGGCTGAGATGCCTTGAAGCGCCCGTCCTTCCGGGATCCCCAAAGACATCCAAGCCCGTCCCTCTGGCCTGTCCGCCTTTTCAGGTTGGCCTGTCGCGGCGCACCCTGCGTCAGGTTCTGAGCACACGGGATTCTCTGTCTCCTGCGGACGAGCCTAGGACTCTGCCCCTGCCTTTGCTCCCACCATGACTCTGTCTCCCATTCCTGCACGCGCTTTACTTTTTTCCTATTCCCGTATTTAAGAGATTTATACATTTTTACTTTACTCATGATTACAATCACTACTGGAAAAATGGCCCAGTATAAGCAACACCTGGACTTAGCATGTACTTGGGATTACACTTATGCTCGTTCTAGAGATCCTAAGTCAGAGTAAACGTAAATGCCATCATCCTGTCCAACTTTCTTATCATGATGTCACTTTCTTATTTCTGTTTCTCCCTCTCTCTTCAGGTAGAAATTGAGTTTTGAAAAAAAAAAATAGCTCCATTTCTCCCTTCGTTTTCATGTCAGCACTGTGTATTTATTTACAAGAGGAAGGAATCTAACTTATGACACAGTGACCATCCCGAACTGAATTAAGAACTGTTCCAGGGCCCCAGGCACGTGCAGAAGGACCTCGAGAAATCCTGCCACACGCGCACACATCACCAAAGCACTAACAAGGTTGTGAACACGTGTCGCCTCTCTGCTCCGTGGTTCTGGGCCCATCGGGAGCCTCGCTTAGAGTTTCCTCTCTTACTTGAACAACTGCTCACAGCTCCAGATCTCTCGGAGGTCGGGCCGGGCTTACCTGCACAGGAGCGGCGGTCCTGGAAGAAGCCGTCCCCGCAGGAGGGCACGCACTGGCCACGGCGCATCAGCAGCGGAGGCCGGCAGGACGAGCACTCCAGCCCACTGGTGCACGTGGGGCACTGAGGCTGACAGGCTGGCTCCGGCCAAGCGACGGCGGGAAAGAAAGAAAGGGCAGCTCTGATTAGCTCAAAGATGCCACCAACTCCCACGTGGCCCAATTCTGAGTCCCTGGAGACACCGGGAACAAGAAAGGCAGGAGCGTCCCTTGGCCTGCCTTCATTTATCCGGCACATATTTCATGCCAGGCTCTGCTTCAAGCGCTTCCTATGCGGAACAACAGTTAATCTTCACAGCAACCCTTCTTTACCTGAGGCACAAGCTCCCAGAGGTTAAGTCCCTTGTCCAAGGTCACACGAACCTGGCATTTGAAGCCAGGAACTTTGGCTCCTCTCTTCTCATCCAACAGGCCCCAATATCTTTCTCCCGCAACCATTTCTTAAGAATGCCCCTTGTCTCCTTTCTTCCACAACCCACGGCAGAGATAGAAATAACTTTCAAAAAGGCCAAAGATTAGGAATCAGGAAAGAAAGTGGGGAGAAGTAAATAATTACAAAATAATAAAAGCAGTGAAGCTTTATTGTGGCTTGACAATATCCGAGAAGCTATTCTAGACACTTCATGTGTATTAACACACTCCTCGCAAGAAACCTCTGAGGAAGGTACTACCCAGTACTACTCCACTTTTCGGCTAAGAAGATTGAGGCACAGAGCAGTTAAATACTCAGAGCCAGGGTATAAACCAATATACTCTTAAGTGCATGCATGAGTCAGAGATAGCCCCATGAGTCAGAGATAAGGAAAAAGTAATGATGATCTGGCCTCAAACAACCAAATCCTGCTGGGTAAAATCTTCTCAGATGCAGAAGAACTCTGACAAGCAACATGGACCCGCTGTGGATCCTCCACTGGAGATAAACTCTACTGCGGATCATCTGCGTGATGTTGAGCAAGCTAGCTGATTCCTCTGGCCCCCATGTTCCCCACTTGCAAAATGAGAAAGTTCTAGTAAGGGATCGCAAATGCACGTGTCAATTCTGAAGTTCTGTCTTGGATTAACTGAGTGTTGTATGAATGACACCAACAATCCTAGTGATACTACTTTCTTTGAAATTCTTCAAAAAATGAAAAATCCCATCACGACCACCTAGTAACATCTGACCTCCACATCATCTCTCTCAGTAAGCATCAAAACACCTGCGAAATGTTAGAAGCAAGAAGCCTGCAGGTAGAGAGGCCAAGTAACCTATGGCTGAAGTTCCTGCCTTCTAGTGGTTTTCGGAAGTGGTGCATTTCCTGCTTGCACGGACCCCTTCATTGATACAGTGAGCCTCAGTCCACTTCTGGGCTGCCTGCCCAGAGACATACCTAAACAGAGAGCACCAGCTTGGTAAAATCCCAGACCACAGCTGTGCACACATTGTCCATTCTGCAGCAACTTCGTGGGGTCCTGACAGAGGTCACAGTGCTCTGGAGATCGAGAGCAGGTCAAGCAGTCTGGGTGGCAATGAACTACAACCAAGGACAAAGGAGAGGAGAATTCAGTAAAGACCACAGGACTTCTCTTACATTCTTCCAGAATCTACAGAGTATATGCAGCTGTGTAGAATATAAAAAAGAGAAAACTCTGGAACTTAAATATGAAAAAGGCCCCCAAATAGCAAAAGTGACTCCAATGCAAGATTTCAAAGAACCTCTCCTTCTCTGAAATATTATCACTGTCTCTGGTAGTTCACATAGAAGACACTAAAAACATGACTGAACGGCCCTGTTAATGCTTCTACCTGCTGGAATGCCTCTACAAACAGGAATTACCAGCTCCGTAGTACCTGATTTAAATGAATCCAATAATTTATGATTTCTTAGACGTTCTTCTTAAGCTCTGGCATGCATAGTAAGTTAAGACAAAGCACAATTTTTAAAAAAGTTATTTTCTCAAAAAAAGCCGCCTTCTTTTTTTTCTAAAAAAGAAAAGAAAAAAGCTTTCTTCTTTTTCTCCAAAATTCAAATCTCATTCCCAATAACTGGGATTCTCATTGAATTCAGTGATGATTGTCAGCAAAGGACTTCTTTCAGGTTTTGAAGTTGTCAAAGACCTGATTTTCAAGGTATAGCACATTTTAATATGCTAAATATTTGTTTTGGAAAGCCCAGGGAGCCACTTTGGTGAAGGTAAGATAATTAAACCATAAAGTTGCTTTGCTTTTCCCATGATAAGCTCTTCACAGAAACACTGTGATTAGCCAAAATAAGTTGAGTGCAACAGAAGCAACCACCAATAAGAAAAATTGTGACCCACAGATGAAAACAATTAATTATGAAATACGAACGGAAGAAAATGCCACTTTTCCGAGAAAGACTGAGCTTACAGGCAAATTACTGTACAGCCAGAGCAACACCAGAGCTTGCCAACAATTATTCACTGGAACTAACTCAACCCCAGGTGATTTGAAGGCAGAGTTGCAGAACAAGTAGATAAAATTTTCTTTTGGAAGAAATTAATGAGTCTTTAAACTTCAAAAACCCATTTGAGAACTCCGAAAGGAACCATCTGTTTAATAGCTCACCTTAAAAATAAAGAATGGACACCTGTAACAAACTTCCAGCAATCGCTCTTACAGCTTCAACAACGAAGAGTCCTAACACATATATTTGCCTTTACAAGTTTCCAGACTTTATGTTATTTGATATTCATGATCATTTTTTCAAGGTAGATCAGGCACATTTTACCAACAAGGCAATGAAGATCTAGAGAGGATCAATGACTTGGCCAAGATCACATACCCATAATCTGCTGAGTTTGGCAAATACACAAAGATTCAGTAACATCATTTGATAGAAAAAGCAGCAAGCATCAAATGAACCAACCAACCCAGTAGGTGATTAAGAAAAAAAAAAAAAAAAAGCAAGAAAGGAAAGAGAAGATCTCTTAGAATTTTTCTGGCAGTAAAAATATGTCGGCAGAAATCACTCAGGCACGGACCCACCTGACGTACAATCTGGACAGCACCGTCCCTTCACCACCTGGGCTAGTGTGGCCACTGGACACGGTGAACAAGAGGGCTCGTAGCAAGTGACCTGAGAGCCCCGGCACTCACACACCTTGCAAGGGCTATCCTCCCACTTCTCCCCCTCCTGGAGGAAACAGTAAAGAGTGGCGTTATCAGCATTGCAAAGGTTCACAAGACAGTTGGCTGGTGGAGAACTTATAACTTCCGTAATGAACAACATGCAAACCGCCATGCAAACCTAACTCTGATAGGACAGTAGTTGAAGCGTTCTAAATTAAAGAGGAAAATATTTCTCCTTCTTTGTTTACAACCGATTTATTTTAAAGTAAAACCCAGGCAGACAGATAAACCGGGAAAGCATTCTGGGGCTCCTGGAAAAAGCAAGAAGCCTATAACCCTTGTTTCTCAGCCTATCTCACCAAAAAATAAAACACCAGAAGGGATTACCTAGTGATCAGCAGGAACATTACATACAATCTTTATAATAACAGTGGGAAGCTGGTTAAAGCCCTGAATTTCCTCATGGTTACTCCAGTAAGAGTAACAGTAGAGCCATTATATTTTCAAAATGACAGCTCTTGCATGACCATTTTTAGTGGGCTGTAGAAGTGCCATGGGCTTTCTCATGCTTAAATATTCTTTTCAGCCAAGCAAATTATGGTAATAAACATTAGCACTTTGATGGAAAATTCAAAGTGAATCATAAAGAACGATTCCTTTTTGCTCACTATCCCACTCGCCCTGGAGATAGGAAAGAGATGACGGTTCCCACCCGAATGTTTTAGGGTGATGAAGGAGGTAAAACAGGGGAGAATATTAGAGAATATTATAATACTAACATTCGATAAAATGTTTATTAAGCCAACTGATGTTGAACATTCCAAACGATGTGGCTATAGTTAGCAAAAATCAATGACAATTTTAGAAAAATCAGGAATATTATCTTGAGAAGGCAGAAGGGCTTTACTTCCCTTTCAGGGCAGACTGGATTCTCAGCCCTCCTATTCTATAGCCTCCAAAATTACAAGCTTGCTTGTGTGAACAAAGGTGCTTGCGCTTTCCCTTAAAAAGAAACCATGCAATGTTGTCCTGCACAAAACCTTGAAAGAATGAAAACTCAGCTTTGTTTTGGGGAACTAACACTCCCAAACCCCAAAAGCTCTCAATGTTTTGAGGAACATGAAATTGCAGTGATGGTTAAACTGAATTTTCTAGGCCAAAAAAAATGAGAAGGAGAAAATCATCACAAAAAGGGAAAGGTATGTGTAGGAGCTCATAGTTAGAGAAGTATTAATTACCAACTGTGGGGGGGGAAATAGGGTAAAGGAAGGAGCAAAGCTGCAATAAGTCGAAGTCTTCATTATCATTAACTGGAACCCGGTGCCATCAAACACAACTGTCAGAAATACTATGACATTAAAGTTCCCCAGAACAAGCTTAGAACAACTCTGTAAGTATCTGTGTACAAGTTAAAAGTCTGTACTTACTGGAATATGCTTAACTTTACTTGCATTTGAGGACATCTAGGAACAAAGAGAAATGTATTTATCATACCACCAAAATCACCATTAGGCTGATCTATTTATTTTCACATTTAAGACTTAACCATTTTGCCCAAGTAACACGTAACTTCAATTGTTATGAATAGAGAAAAAAATCTATATATGCAAAAAACAAGAAAAGCATATGATAGGAGTGAAGACAACATGCCGTGGGAATACATTTTGAATTCTTTTTCTTACTTTGTGCTGAAGCACTTGGCTTCTATTTGCTTCAACATGAAGGACTCATAGTCAAGGGGTCTAAGTCTGTAGGGGCAAACTCTTCAGTGTTGTAAGATACCACAGCATTACTTATGGGGTTTAGACCCATTTAAGACAACTTGTTTTTCTAACGAAACAAGATGAAACCAGAGAGGGAGACAAACCATGAGAGACTCCTAATCTCAGGAAACAAACAGGGTTGCCGGGGGTGGGGGGTCGGGAGAGGGTGGTGGGTTACGGACACTAGGGAGGGCGTGTGCCATGGCGAGTGCTGTGAAGTGTGTAAGCCTGATGAGTCACACACCTGTACCCCTGGGGCCAATAATACATTATATGTTAATAAAAAAACAAAATAAAACAAAAAAAATCCAACTTGCTTTTCTTTAATTCCACCTGGCTTAATTTACCTTAAAAACAGATAGGAAAATTGATACTCTGATTGAGAAATTAGAAATTCAACATTTATAGGTGGGCTTTAATCTCCTACATTCTTCAGAAGCAAGGATGACTAAATTATAAACCACTTATGAAACAAACAATGCCGACAGCATAACAATGATGCCACTTTTTAAGCCTTTTTTTTTTTTTTAATGTGCCAGCCACTGTTCCAAGTGTTTTACGGGTATTATCTCAATCGCCCCATAAGGTAAGTACTGTTGTTATCCCTTCTTCACTGATGAGGATTAAGTAACGTGTCCAAGGTTACAGCCAGCATGTGGCAAAGTAGATATCTGACCTGAGAGCCCACTCTGTTAACCCTACACCGTGCTCTCTCCCCAGCAGATTCAATTTTCCCAGATCACAAAGAAAACGTAGGTAGGAATCAAAGGACTTAATCCCAATTCTTATCATCTTATTGTGATCGGTCGATGAGGCAGTTGTCTTTATGATCAACTGGCCTACTTTTTAGAACACAATTGATCAACATTCCAAAACCCCATGTGGGAAATATGGGCTCTATAACTAGAGCAAACCTGAAGAGATTCCAATAAATATTTCCTTTGTGTATATAATTTTTTAAAAGTACAGACTTAGGGGAGCCTGGGTGGCTCAGTGGGTTAAAGCCTCTGCCTTCGGCTCAGGTCATGATCTCAGGGTCCTGGGATCGAGCCCTGCATCGGGCTCTCTGCTCAGCGGGGAGCCTGCTTCCTCCTCTCTCTCTGCCTGCCTCTGCCTACTTGTGATCTCTGTCTGTCAAATAAATAAATAAAATCTTTAAAAAAAAAAGGTACAGACTTAGAAATAAAACCTCAGCAAATGAAATTTCGCATCCCCCCTTCCCATCCTTCAAAATCCTTCAATTCTACCTGCAAAATAAATCGATCACTTTCTATCACCTCCTCCCGAGACCAAGACAGCCTGTCCACCTCCGGACTATCGCTGGAGACCTCCCAGCCGGACAGCTTCCAGCCTTGCCCCTCCCGCCGCTCTCACAAGTGAGCCGGGTCACAACTCAGTGCTCAGAGCTCACCTGTGTGTGTCAGGGAGAAGCCGCGGCATCCAGGCTACCTAGCGGACCTCATGGCCAGACCCCTTCCCGACCTTCACTCGGTGCCGGCCACGTTCACTTTGTTTCCTGACCGCACCCGGCACGCCTCCGTTCAGTCCTTCGCACTTGCTGGCCCGTCTTCCCAGCACATTCCCCCCCCTCGCCCCCCCCCGGCCACCACGTGGCTTGCTCCCTCGCTTCCCTTAGGTCTTGCTCAAACTTCTCACCTTCTGTTAAAAACATCCCCCTTCCCTCAGCTAGTCCAGCTGCTCTGCTCTCACCACCGGACTTGCCCCCGCCATGTCCTCTGTGTCCCCACTCCAGAGCATAAGCTCGCACAGGAGCAGGGACTCTGCCTGCGTTTTGCTTCTGTGTCTCTAGTACCCGGCACCTAGTAGGTACGCAATCGCATCTGCTGAACAAATGAGTGCTTAAAAGGTATGAGAAGGAAACGGCCCCTCATTAAACTACTTTTGAATTATTAATTTGCAATAGTCTCCAGTTATTGGCCTGATACTCACAAATTCTGCACTTTCTTCATGAACACAATAACCATTCTTTGAAATGCATTCAGGGCAGCATTTTCCATCCAAGTGAATTAATTCTTCGCCCTGTAGGAGTAAGGATTGCAGAGGCACATATCAAATTACCATCTCCAGGTAGCCGGGCCAAATTGCAGAAGAGCGGGATTCCCTGACGGGGATGAAAAACCCTAGCACGCCCTTTGCTGTGGCCCACCGCTTGCTTGTTCCCCTCCCCGCGTTGTCCCCCCAATCTAGGCCGCGCAGCTCACCCCTCCGAGCGCTGTTTCATTCCCACTCTGCTGGGACTTGTGCACAGATCCCTGCACCCGTCCCCACCCATGAGCAGGTGCTCACACGAATCAGAATGGCCAAGACTGTTCATTGTCGTCGTCTCGGAAAGCTACCCGTTTCAGAAAAGGATCGGGCTGTCTTCAATATACGAGGTTTACACTTGTGATTTGGTTTCACTAACAGTGTTGAAATCCAACCACACTTTCCCTTGCGGACGAAATCGGATACATCCTCCATGCACAGATGTAGTCTCAGGCATAGATTAAACAGCAGACAGCTAATTTTTATGTAATATTCTGAAACGGTTATCCAACTCACACAGTAATTATTTTTTAAATTAATTATAAGAAGGAAAAAGGTCACACTGAGAAGGCAGATGCTTAACTTCCAAAGTCTTATTTTAACTTCCCAATATTAGTAATGTCACTGTTTTTATTTCTATTATAAAATAACAAATGCTTATTATAAAAATTAAATAATTATAAACTCTATCACTTAAAAAGTGTAATTCCACTGCAAGCCTGCAGAGACACGATCTCTGTTCACAATTTTTCCTACGCATATACTAACATCTAATACCTATAGGCTAAGGAGTATTCTTTAAAGCACTTTCCACTTTCTAAAGATAAATGTTCCTTCTAAAGAATGGCGATGATTCTTTACATCAAGACATTAGTTAATTTGGGATCTACATTACATTTAAAGTGCAGGAACCATGTTAGGTAAAAACGGAATAATGTGAAATTGTGCAACAGAATAACCACAGGGAATTACACGTTTAAAAACGCTGTGCAGTACAAAACCGTACTTGAACTGTAGCACAATGGGTGGCTTTTAAAGTCTCTTTTCTACTTTTCATGAGTATCAGTTTTCTAAAGTGAATATGTATTATTTTGATGAAGGGAAATAGGAACTTTTAAAGGAAATACAATAATACATGGATGACTGTAACTTTTTTATTGTTAAGTTTTTACAGTGTCTGAAAACAGATTTCAAGAAGAAGGGCGACGCGTAGAGGTCACTGTCCATCAGAACGTAACACGGCAGACCGTGGGGCGGATTTACATATAAATTGTTTTGCAGAAACGTGACAGGTCAGCAGGTGGGTTGCAGGCCTAACCCAGGAATGGTGAAATCTGCTTTCAAGGCATATAGAGGGGTTTATATGCATGTAATCTAAGTTGCTTAAAACAATGTTTTAAATTGAGACAGAGTACATGTGCTTTGATTACAGGCAAAATGCGTGGCTGCTTCTCTAGTGCCCACGGAACACGCAGCGGGCCTCATCCCGGAAGCCAAGGAGGGTGGCCGTTCCGAGGCTCCCAGCGCTACGGTGGGGAAGGGCGGGCCTTGCTGCTGGGGAGCAAGGATTCGGTTTGGGTGAGGCGGGGAGGTCTAAATAGATTTGCTATTTACAGAAGGAGCCGGGAAGCCCCAAACCGCAGCAGTTGGCTCAGGTGGGGAGCTTGCGGCAATTAGCATTTGACTTTGGCTTTGAGAAAAATTGCTTTGTGGAGCAAAACTAATTCTTTTCTTTTTAAGAGGATTCTGCTGCCTAGGCCAGATGGAATCTGCTAACGCCTTCCCACTGAATCACACCAGCATCCAGCCACCAGACAAAAAGATGGTGTGCGTCCACGAGCCGGCCCACTGGAAAAGGAAACACTCTTTTGAGGGAATTTTCCTCCACTGCAGAAGGGAAATGCACCTCCCGCCTACGTGTGCCCACCCTCTCCTGTGCGCGTGGGGATAAGCTTCGCTCCTACTCCCCCCCATCACCACCATCACGATTTTATGCCTCATGTGTGAATGCCAGGTCCTTTAAAAACAAGTCATTTGAATTTTCCATCTAATTCATGTTCAAAGATAACACAAAATTGAGAAAAAATGAAAATCTTCATACTGTGCTATCTTATTGTTGGTGCATTATTCATGATTTGGTTGGACACATCAAAAACCAAGGCCATGCCATTTTCTTTTTTTTTTTTTTTAAGATTTTATTTATTTATTTGACAGAGATCACAAGTAGGCAGAGAGGCAGGCACAGAGAGGGGGGGAAGCAGGCTTCCTGGTGAGCAGAGAGCCCGATGCGGGGCTCGATCCCAGGACCCTGAGATATGACCTGAGCCGAAGGCAGGGGCTTTAACCCACTGAGCCACCCAGGCGGCCCCATTTTCACCTTTTTTTAACAAAGGAAAATTATGTGCTGATTTTCATGCTACTCAGAACATTGTTGTTGATGACCAGTGTGATCATTATTAAAACGGTAAACCTGCCCAGTTCTGACTCCTCTTCTAGAAGTTTACTTTTCTGCCTCTTTGTGGATGTACATACACTTAGACCTAATCTACCCTTGGTATCCAGGAATCAAATGACCTTGATATTCTAAAAAAGGCAGAAGTGGGGTAGAATTGAATAAAAATCCCAACAGTGCACTTGCACCGCTCCCGTTGGCAGATGGTCATTTTCTCCAGATGCTTCTAATGCATTTCATTCATATTTCCATCATCGTTGGGGCCACTGCATACTGTGATTTCTGTTGATGTATCTGACTTCCCCCCAAAGCCTGGAACTCTCGAGATCAGAATGTGTCTTACTCATCTTTTTATCTCCAAGCGAAGCAGAAGTTAGGAAATTTGTACTCCAGGCGCTCATGGAGCTATTTCCAGAAGTACGACACGGAAAGAAGGTTAAGGGGTATTTTTGGTAAGACTCAATTTTGGTTAAAATTTTACTTCTCGTAGTGTTTCCAGTTTAGAACCCAGTGCCTTCAACAACAGTTGGAAACACAGAGGTCACCAGGAGGACACCAGTTTAGTTGAAAGAGAAATGGGCTAAAGACGTTAGAACTCCTGAGTTCATAAGGGAGAGGATGGGGTGGGAGTGGGAAGCCCATGCTGGGGGTGACTGGAGGGGAGCCAGGGCCCTCTCCATGCACCTCGGTTGTTGCTCCCCACTTTCCCTAAGAACAGAGAAGAAAACCTGGCACACGGGACCACAGATCGGTGTCACAGAGGATAGCAGGCACTTGGAAACGCTTTAGCATTGGGGACCGTGGGTCCAGTTGTTACCTGTGATTGAGACTCTTGGCTCAGGCTTCACTGAAGATAGGTTGCTAAAGGGCCCGCCATACCAGAACCACCTCTCCCACATTTTCCTTAAACCCTGGGATATTACTGGGCAAATTACGATCTTAGAAAATAACACAGCCTCCGCCCGGCACTCTGGGGAGGCCAGGAAGCCCAGTCTCCGCTTGAGAGAGACGGAGGGGAAAAAAAGGGGCCATGACTGGGGTTTTTCTCATCCTCGTCCAACCATTCTGACTCCCCTGACACAAAGAAGGAAAAGAAATGAAAAGGCGTGGGGCGGGGGGGGGGGGGGATAAATCTGCAAAAAGCAAGACCCTCTTTACCTAAATATGTTTCAGCTCTGCCAAGGCTCAGAAGTAGGAGGCAGAATGAAAAACCGCCCTGTCCCCAACAGCCCCGTTTGGAAGGTTGTTCCTTCCCGGGCTCAGCGCTAAGAGGAGCTGAGATGTGGGGGGGGGAAGAACTAGAAAGAAAAATGCCTCCGCGGACACCCACGCTTCAGATCTTCTGAGTTTCCTCATCTGCGGCAGCCCACAGCCCTGCGGGAAGCTGGTGGGGCGGATGGGAGAAGGAGACAACTTTCAAAGCAGTTTGATTTGCAGTGGGTCAGAACTGAGTCCAAAGAGAGAGAGAGAGAGAGAAAAGCAATTTGCCTACAATATACATCTATAGTCCAAACAGAGGCTGCTTTGTTAGAAACTTCTAGAAACTCTACAGACAGCAGAAGTCCACAGAGGTCATCCGAGTTCATTATTTGTGAGGTTCCCTCCCTGTCTCTTTAAAACGGCAACAAGAACATTTGATCTTCTTTCCTGACCCGCAGCCGGGCCGGGAGCACCTGCGGACTCTGTCTCACAACCAAGCAGCTGGGCCGGCCCCCGGCGCCGAGGTGCGGCTGCAGGACTGACAGGCTCGTGTCCCGCATCGCGTCCTTCCCTTTCCTGTCTCTGGCTCGAGGCTTCCCCTCAGACCCGATGCAGGAGAACTAAAAGCCCCCGGGGCTGTTCCAAGCCAGTCTGAACAAACAGTGACCTTTATTTTACACCACAGAATCCCGGTGCTGGAAGGCTCTGTGAAATGTGTGAGTGGTCAACCTGGCGTCGCCTCTGCGGCCGCCGAAAAGGAAGGAGCCGCTGAGGGACCCCCTATGGCACCGCACAGCACTCAGCACTGCGGCAGCGCACGCGGGACCGCCTTCGCTGCTCACCTGGGCGCACTCCACTCTGGCACACTCCCCAGTGTGGCAGGTCACCTGGCCACGGTCACACACGCAGAACTCGCAGGCCGAGCCCTTCCACATTTCATCCTGGTGGCGCACAAGCCCGTTGTGCGAGCAGCTTCCCGCACGAGACACGCATTCCTCACAGCATTCCCCGTGACGCCGAGCCCTGCTCTGACCCTGAAGAAAAACAAAGAGGGCGGGTAAAGGGTGGTTCTCAGGAGAGTCTGAGAACATCTGGGCCCATGGGCAGAAGGACAGAAAAGGCCAACACTGTACGCTGCTCCTTTCCCTACAGCCCAACCTAGGCCTGCAGGGGCAGCTTCCTCTCTACCGCAGCCCTCCCCCTTGGGAAGCAGGTCTTTCCCATCTCCATCGACTACTTCTGAATATCACAAAACTCTGGATTGCCTCAAAAGCACACTAGGCTGAGAGAGGCATTTCTCGGATGACCCAGGATAAGGCTTTGAAAACCAGCCCACGCTCCCTCAAACACCTTCTCGCATCGTAGCGCAGGGCAGGCCTGTTTGTGGCACCTGACCTCACCCTCGTCGCATACACACGTGGTACAGGCGTCTTCGTTCCACTGCTCACCATGCTGAGGAGAGGAAGGACAAAGGGGAAAATCCAGTGTCACATACATCAGATCGAGACACCGGCACGCAAGACACATAATTTTTTACTACAGTTTTTAATTGAGCCACACTGAATGTACTCCCGAGAAATGGTATCATTTAGGCAGCAACAGCCTCTAAGAAAAAAGTCAATAAACGTCCAAAGGGAACTTCACATTCATTTTTATTCAACTGTATTTATTCCATAGATGTGTTGAGGGCACAAAGGGGCCCTGGAACCTCAAGATTAATAAGGAGACCCTGTTGGCTGCCTAATGAGTGCTCATTCTTTGGCTCTTCTTCTCTGCCAGGAGACCCAGCGCCCACTACCACCTACTCATTTTCCCAGCATCCCTTGCAGTTAGGGTAAGGGCATCGTCCCAATCCTACCCTAGGTGACCTCAGGGGAACTCTGCTAGAGCAGTAGAGGGCAAAGAAAAGACCCTTCTTCCCCAGGAAAGAAGAAAAGCCCTCCCTTTTCCCCACCAGCCTTTAGTGATGATTGTGTGTGGCTGAGCTCGTCTGGAGGAAGCCATCCTGGGGACGTGCAAATGCCAAGAAGCTGCAGGCGGCAGGTAGAAAGATCAAAAACGGATCCTCGGATTCTTGAAGACACCATCAAGACCTGAGTGGATCAGGCCTACAACCACCCTACCTCTGCACTTCTTCTTATATGAGATTACAAATGTTTGCATTTTAGCCACTTTTAGAGGAGTATTCCTGGTGCTTGCAACCAAAAACATCACAGTAGGCCTAAAGGCTATCTCGTCCAAGGGGAAATTAACCTGGCACATGCGTGGCTACTGTATCCAGCATGTACAAATATCCTTTCCCGATTAGTTATGCTCATTCAGATTTCAAGAGCCCCATCTGGACTTCGTGACATTCATTCCCAGATACTCCGTTCCAGAGTCTCTACTGAGAGGCATAATTCCAATTTCCATCTAGTCTTCTTTAGAGTGGCTGGTAAGCAAGGGAAGTCATTGGGTTTATTTTTTATATGTTCTTTGCTTTTGAATAATGTAACCTTCTTTTAGCTCAGCTGGACACTCCTAAGAGAGACACTCACTCATTCATTCACTTTGCTGAACTCATTTTTATTTGGCACAGTTTTCTAGATTATTCCAATAGTATTCTCAATTGTGCAGGTTCCACCACCACAGTTTCTCCCCTCCCTTCCCTCTCTCCCCTACTACCCCGAGCCTCCCCGCAGTGTGGATATCAGTCCATACAATCCCACAAAGCAGAGAGACACTCCCAGGGCCTCCAGCCCAAGTGTAAACTGATAGTAACCAACGATAGTCCTTTTCTTCCTTCGAGACGTGTAAACAGTAAGTTCACCAAGGTTCGTGAACCAGGTGCTGCCAGCCAGCACATTCCTTTATATTTCTAATCCCCTTCAATTTAATTTTTTCATAGGGCTTCCCACAAAGAGAAGAAAAAAGCTGTTTATGTACTGAGTTATTAATCTTGGCAAAGACTCAGACGAGAGGGTGGGGTGGTCTGGTGGTTGGAAGGGTGGAGGGCATATGTGTCAAAACAGCTACAGGGGGTACATCAAAGTTTACCTCGTACACTTGGCCAGACGCAGAGCAGGATCGGGAAGAGCACTGTGGGCAACATTTTCCAGGAACTCGGACTATAGTTTCATCCTTACATCCAAAAAAGGAACAATGCATCAAGAGGTGACATTAATAAAATCCACGATGGTAGGAAAATTTCACTGGTAGCCAACTCAATCATGTGCTCAAGCATCCACAAATAGCAATTTCCTCTCCTTTATTATGTATTAGTCACCTGGTGCTTTGATAAGAATTGGCACTTCCAAAGTCACCGTGACTCTTAAGAGGTCTGCATACTCCTCAAGTCCTCTCCTCTTCTAAGAACAAACAAAAGCACCAATAATATCAATGACAGTAAGAACCGTACTTCATGTTCCCCAGGCACCATTTTAAGGCTTTACATGACCCTATGAAGTAGACGTTCTTATCCTTGCTTTACAAAGAAGAAGAGTAAAGACCAGAGAGTTTATGTGACTTGTACAAGGTCACACAGCTGACCTGGTAATGACAAATGGTGGGATCGAGACTTCAGAGCACCAACCACACCAGCACTGAAGAACACTTAAGCTCCTGCTGAGTTACTGCGGACCTCAAAATGGAGGCATCCCTCTCCCGACAAGCTACTTCCCTCTTCTTTTGCATCTTTATGTGAATACACATCTTTATGTGAACGCACACTCACATATATGCATTAGGGAGTTCTTTAACGTGAGAAGAATCAATCATATTCCTAGATATTGGGGTATAAGAGCAGAGA
>RCUC01167342.1:0-70393 GCA_003697995.1 Taxidea taxus jeffersonii | reverse complement strand
GTAACAAAACAAAAATAAGTATTATCTTTATGATAATTTCCACATTTAAAAAAAAATACGTTGTAATGAAATTTTCCTATCTCCAGAAATGTTTGTTGAAAGGTTTGTTGAATGTCTTCCCAACTATGATCTTATTTATTTTATAATGAAAGCCAATTTAGAAACAGGGGTGAATATACTCAAATTACCTTCCGACTTGATCTTAGCCAGAAAGCCAAGAAGCGATAAGAAGCGATACTTAAATTATCTTCAAAGGCGAGTTGTTACACAAAAGGCCTTTTTACTCTCCTACCAGCTGATCATAGTCTAAATAGGTTTTGATATATGAAATGAGCCCAGGTGTGTAAGGAACTCACTGAGCATCTGGGAATTCTTCAAGTTTACTTGCATGTAGTACACAGTGTTTATTAAAGGATAAAATGTGCAGTTTTGAAGTTTATGCATCTGGTATTAAAACTAAACCATATTCTCAACAATTTAGGATGTTGACAGAAAAGATTATGTCAGGGTGTAGTATTTTGGCATTTGTAATTATTTAGAGCTAATGGTGCATGGGGATAATTAGAAACAGACTGAACTATAGTCCATTTTATTACTTGTCTTAATTTCTGTGCAGACAGCGCATCCTCTTATTGCCTACTCCAGCCACCTTGTCCTTGTATGCCACTAAGTTAGACACCAAGTCCTGTGTTAACTAATGGGGATCTAAGTCAATAGACCCTAGTTCTAGCTCCCTATTTACAAGGAGATTGGTCTGTGATACTGTGTCCCATGAGTTGCACACCTGAGGTTCCGTTCTGCCATCTGTAAGATAAAGACTGTCCAGTCATATGGTTCCTAAAATTCATTCTCTGAATTACTACTGCTTTATATTTAGTGGTAAGAATTGTTGGAATCTATATGTATGGGTATTTGGAGCTCATAAGCAGAGTACTGATCTGGGAAGTATAAACCCATCAACGTTCTAACCACTGCACTGTTCCCCCAAACTTCTGTGAGTGCCTTAACCTTGGATCTTAAATCAACCATATTTTTCTTACATCTGTTGGACCAGGTAGTTCAGTGTTTTTTATATTTTCTTATTTGAGTATTGTTTACCCCTATATCAGACTCATAAATTCCTTAAAATATTCATCACATTGCTTATTGTATACAGATACATTGATTTGCTTAGTTATGATGGAGGTAACAAAGAACGGGAATTATGTGATAACCAGTGTAGATGAAGAAATTGAAGTTCAAAGAGCTAATGTGTCTTCCATGCTTTGTAATTGTGGAAATCTCAATTTATTATATGTAGATAACATTACTGGAATTTATTATCTTGTCCATTTGGACATAATTTATGTAGAAATGTATTAAATCTTTTTTCATGTGATTTTAAAAATTTTTTGTATTAACATATAATGTATTATTAGCCCCAGTGGTATAGGTCTGTGAATCACCAGGTTTACACATTTCACAGCACTCACCATAGCACATACCTTCCCCAATGTCCATAACCCCACTACCCTCTCCCTACCCCCTGCCCTTGGCCCCCCTCAGTTTGTTTTGTGAGATTAAGAGTCTCTGGTGGTTTGTCTCCCTCCCTATCCCATCTTGTTTCATTTATTCTTTTCCTATCCCCAAACCCCCCATGTTGCCTCTCAACTTCCTCCTATCAGGGAGATCATATGATAATTGTCTTTCTCTGATTGTCTTATTTCGCTAAGTATAATATCCTCTAGTTCCATCCACGTTGTTGCAAATGGCAAGATTTCATTTATTTTGATGGCTGCATAGTATTCCATTGTATATATACACCACATCTTCTTTATCCATTCATCTGCTGATGGACATCTAAGTTCTTTCCATAGTTTGGCTATAGTGGACATTGCTGCTATACATTGGGGTGAACGTGCCCCTTTGGATCACTACATTTGTATCTTTAGGATAAATACCCAGCAGTGAGATTGCGAGGTCGTAGGGAGCTCTATTTTCAACTTTTTGAGGAACTTCCATGCTGTTTTCCATTGTGGTTGCACCAGCAACCTCCATTCCCACCAACAGTGTAGGAGGTTTCCCCTTTTTCTGCATCCTCACCAGCATCTGTAATTTCCTGACTTGTTAATTTTAGCCATTCAGACTGGTGTGAGGTAGTATCTCATTGTGGTTTTGATCTGTATCTCCCTGTTATCACTGAGTGATGTGGAGCACTTTTTCATGTCTGTTGGCTATCTGGATGTCTTCTTTGCAGAAATGTCTGTTCATGTCCTCTGCCCATTTCTTGATTGGATTATTTGTTCTTTGGGTGTTGAGTTTGATAAGCTCTTTATAGATTTTGGATACTAGTCCTTTATCTGATATGTTGTTTGCAAATACCTTCACCCATTCTGTCAGTTGTCTTTTGGTTTTGATGACTGTTTCCTTTGCTGTGCAGAAGCTTTTGATCTTGAAGAAGTCTCAATAGTTCGTTTTTGCCCTTGCTTCCCTTGACTTTGGCAATGTTCCTAGGATGAAGTTGCTCAGCTGAGGTCGAAGAGGTTGCTGCCTGTGTTCTCAAGGATTTTGATGGATTCCTTTCTCACATTGAGGACCTTCATCCCTTTTGAGTCTATTTTCATGGGTGGTATAAGGAAATGGTCCAGTTTCATTTTTCTGCACATGGCTGTCCAATTTTTCCAACACCATTTGTTGAAGAGACTCTCTTTTTTCCATTGGACATTCTTTCCTGCTTTGTCGAAGATTAGTTGACCATAGAGTTGAGGGTCTATTTCTGGGCTCTCTATTCTGTTCCATTGATCTGTATGTCTATTTTTGTGCCAGTACCATACTGTCTTGATGATGACAGCTTTGTAATAGACCTTGAAGTCTGGAATTGTAATGCCACCAACTTTGGCTTTCTTTTTCAACATTCCTTTAGCTATTTGGGGTCTTTTCTGGTTCCATATAAATTTTAGGATTATTTGTTCCATTTCTTGGAAAAAAAATGGATGGTATTTTGATAGGAATTGCATTAAACGTGTAGATTGCTTTAGGTAGCATAGACATTTTCACAATATTTATTCTTCCAATCGATAAGCATGGAACATTTTTCCATTTCTTTGTGTCTTCCTTAATTTATTTCATGAGTACTTTATAGTTTTCTGAGTATAGATTCTTTGCCTCTTTGGTTAGGTTTATTCCTAGGTATCTTATGGTTTTGGGTGCAGTTGTAAATGGGATTGACTCCTTAATTTCTCTTTCTTCTCTCTTGTTGTTGGTGTAAAGAAATGCAGCTGATTTCTGTGCATTGATTGTATATCCTGAGACATTACTGAATTCCTGGACAAGTTCTAGCAGTTTGGAGTGGAGTCTTTTGGGTTTACCACATAATTTATCATATCATCTGCAAAGAGTGATAGTTTGACTTCTTTGCTGATTTGGATGTCCTTAATTTTTTTTTGTTGTCTGAATGCTGAGGCTAGGACTTCTAGTACTATGCTGAATAGCAGTGGTGATAGTGGACATCCCTGCCGTGTTATTGACCTTAGCGGAAAAGCTCTCAGTTTTTCTCCATTGAGAGAGATATTTGCTGTGGGTTTTTCATAGATGGCTTTGATGATATTGAGGTATGTACCCTCTTTCCCTACACTTTGAAGAGTTTTGATAAAGAAAGGATGTTGTACTTTGTGAAATGCTTTTTCAGCATCTGTTGAGAGTATCATATGGTTCTTGTTCTTTCTTTTATGAATGTATTGTATCACATTGATTGATTTGTGGATGTTGAACCAACCTTGCAGTTCTGGGATAAATCCTGCTTGGTCCAGGTGAATAATCCTTTTAATGTACTGTTGGATCCTCTTGGCTAGTATTTTGGTGAGAATTTTTGCATCCGTGTTCATCAAGTATATTGGTCTGTAATTCTCTTTTTTTTGAAGGGATCTTTTTCTAGTTTTGGGATCAAGGTGATGTTGGCTTCATAAGATGAGTCTGGAAGTTTTCCTTCTATTTCTATTTTTTGGAACAGTTTCAGGAGAATAGGTATTATTCTTCTTTAAATGTTTGGTAAAATTCCCTTGGGAAGCCTTCTGGCCCTGGGCTCTTGTTTGTTGGGAGATATTTGATCACTGCTTCAATCTCCTTACTGGTTATGGGTCTGTTCAGGTTTCCTGTTTCTTTCTGGTTCAATTTTGGGAGGTTATACATCTCTAGGAATGCATCCATTTCTTTCAGATTGTCAAATTTGCTGGTGTATAGTTGCTCATAATACCTTCTTATAATTGTATTTCTTTCGTTTTGGTTATGATCTTTCCTCTTTCATTCATGATTTTATTTGTTTGGGTCCTTTCTCTTTTCTTTTTGATAAGTCTGGCCAGGGGTTTATCAATCTTATTAATTCTTTCAAAGAACTAGCTCCTATTTTCGTTGATTTGTTCTACTCTTTTATTGGTTTCTATTTCATTGATTTCTACTCTGATGTTTATTACTTCTCTTCTTCTACTAAGTTTAGGCTTTCCTGGCTGTTCTTTCTCAAGCTCCTTTAGGTGTAGTCATATGTTGTGTACTTGAGACCTTTCTTGTTTCTTGAGAAAGGCTTTTATTGCTATATATTTTCCTCTCAGGACTGGCTTTGCTGTGTCCCACAGATTTTGAAACATTGTGTTTTCATTATCATTTGTTTCCATGAATTTTTTCAATTCTTTAATTTCCTGGTTCACCCATTCATTCTTTAGTCGATGCTCTTTAGTCTTCATGTATTTGGGTTCTTTCCAAATTTCCTCTTGTGATTGAGTTCTCGTTCCAGAGCATTGTGGTCTGAAAATATGCAGGGAATGATCCCAGTCTTTGGTACCAGTTGATACCTGATTTATGACCCAGGATGTGATCTGTTCTGGAGAATGTTCTATGGGCACTAGGGAAGAATGTGTACTCTGTTGTTTTGGGATGGCATGTTCTAAATATATCTATAATGTCCATCTGGTACAGTGTGTCATTTAAGGCCTTTCTTTCCTTGTTGATGTTTTGCTTGGATGATCTGTCCATTTTAGTGAGGGGGGTGTTAAAGTCCCCTACTATTATTGTATTATTGTCAGTGTGTTTCTTTGATTTTGTTATTAATTTGTTTATATAGTTGGCTGCTCCCATGTTAGGGGCATAAATATTTAAAACTGTTAGATCTTCTTGTTGGACAGACACTTTGAGTATGATATAGTGTCCTTCCTCATCTCTTATTATAGTCTTTGGCTTAAAATCGAATTGATCTGATATAAGGATTGCCACCCCAGCTTTCTTCTAATGTCCATTAGCATGGTAAATTGTTTTCCCCCCACTCAATTTCAATCTGGAGGTGCCTTCATGTCTAAAATGAGTTTCTTGTAGGCAGCTTATTGATGGGTTTTGTTTTTTTATCCATTCTGAAACCCTGTGTCTTTTGATTGGGGCATTTAGCCCATTTACATTTGGGGTAACTATTGAGAGATATGAATTTAGTGCCATTGTATTGCCTGTAAGGTGACTGTTACTGTATATTGTCTCTGTTCCTTCCTGATCTACTACTTTTAGGGTCTCTCTTTGCTTAGAGGACCCCTTTCAATATTTCCTGTAGAGCTGGTTTGGTGTTTACAAATTCTTTTAGTTTTTATTTGTTCTGGAAGCTTTTTTCTCTCCTATTTTCAATGATAGCCTAGCTGGATATAGTATTCTTGGCTGCATATTTTTCTCATTTAGTACTCTGAATATATTATGCCAGTTCTTTCTGGCCTGCCAGGTCTCTGTGGATAAGTCTGCTGCAAACCTAATATTTTTACCACTGTATGTTACAGACTTCTTGTCCTGGGCTGCTTTCAGGATTTTCTCTTTGTCACTAAGACTTGTAAATTTTACTATTAGATGATGGGGTGTGGACCTATTCTTACTGATTTTGAGATAGTTTCTCTGCACCTCCTGGATTTTGATGCTTGTTCCCCTTGCCATATTAGGGAAATTCTCTGCAATAATTCACTCCAATATACCTTCTGCTCCCTTCTCTCTTTCTTCTTTTTCTGGAATCCCAATTATTCTAATGTTGTTTCATCTTATGGTATCACTTAGCTCCCAAATTCTCCCCTTGTGGTCCAGTAGTTGTCTCTCTTTTGCTCAGCTTCTTTATTCTCTGTCATTTGGTCTTCTATATCAGTAATTCTCTCTTCTGCCTCATTTATCCTAGCAGTAAGAGCCTCCATTTTTTAAAAGATTTTATTTATTTATTTAACAGACAGAGCACAAGTAGACAGAGCAGCAGGCAGAGAGAGAGGAGGAAACAGGCTCCCTGCTGAGCAGAGAGCCCGATGCAGGGCTCAATCCCAGGACTCCAGGATCAAGACCCAAGCCAAAAGCAGAGGCTTACCCACTGAGCCACTCAAGCATCCCAAGAGCCTCCAGTTTTCACTGAACCTCATAATAGTTTTTTTGATTTCAGCCTGGTTAGATTTTAGTTCTTTTATTTCTCCAGAAAATGCTTTTATTTCTCCAGACAGGGATTCTCTAATATCTCCCATGCTTTTTTCAAGCCCAGCTACCACCTTGAGAATCGTCATTCTGAACTCTAGATCTTACATATTTCCAATGTCCATATTGATTAGGTCCCTAGCCTTCAGTACTACCTCTTGTTCTTTTTTTGTGGTGAGGTTTTCAGCCTTGTCATTTTATCCAGATAGGAATATATGAAGGAGAGAATAAAATACTGAAAGGGTGGCAAAGCCCCCAGGAAAATGTGCATTAACCAAATCAGAAGAGACCCCAAATCATGGGGGGAAGAAAGGGGATAAAAAGAAGTTCAGAAAAAATAAATTTAAAAAAAGAAAAAGAAAGACAATATATATACATATATATATATGTGTGTGTGTGTGTGTGTGTGTATGTATATATATGTATATATATATAGTGATATTAGAGAATCCCTATATATATATATATACACACACACACACACACACACATATATATAACATCGATAAATAGAACAGAGCCACCCACTTAATTTGAGGAGTATTTTGGTCTCTTAGAAGAAACTACCTCCCAAAATTTTAATGAAAGAAAAAAATGTATAAATGTATGCACACACAGACACAGACACAGACACACACACACTCTAAGGGTAAACACAATGAAGGGATGGAATATGACTATAAAGATGAAAATTTTAAAACAAAATTCTAAAAAAGGAGTTTATAAGTTGGTTGGGAAAAGAAAATGAAAGTGGAGAGAATTTGCTGAGGCTTGAGAACAAAGTCCTGTGCTAGATTTAGGGTATATTTTGATATATTAGAAGAAGTTTTATCCCAAATTTTTTAGAAGAAAAAATCTTATGTGTATACAAGAAAATAAAGTTAGATACAATGAAGGATAAAATATGACTATAATAATGAAAGTTCAAAAAGATTTTTTTTGAAAGGTATTGTTAAGATAAACTGGTTAAAAAACGTTGAAAGAGGAAAGAGTAAAAGTTAAAAAAAATTAGAGTAAGAAAAAATAAAATAAAAAAAATTAAGTTTGCAAGACTAATGAATCATGGGGAGAAAGCCATGAATTCCATCCTTTGCTTTCTCCTCCTCTGGAATTCCGCTTATCTCCTTGAGAAGTGAACTTGGTCTTGGGTGGATTTCTTGGTGTTCTTCTCGGGGAGAGGCCTGTTGAAGTGATTTTCAAGTGTCTTTGCCCGAGGTGGAATTGTACCGCCCTTGCCAGGGGCTAGGCTAAGTTATCTGCTCCAGTTTGCTCTGGGGAGATTTTGTTTCATAGAGTTCGGGAGGATGGGAATGAGAATTGTGGCCTTCCTATCTCTGGCTGGAGGAGCCAAGAGCTCGGGGCCCCACTCCTCAGTGCACCCTTAGAGAAAAGCACTCAATCAACTCCTCTATCCCTGGCCTCCAGCTGTGCTTTGAGCTCACCAAGCCTGTGACCAAGCATCTCTGTCTCTGGCACACAGCCCTGCTTGGGGTCTACAAACTCAGCAGATCTCCGCCACTCTTCCAGGGGGGTGTTCCCGGATCTGCCACTGTGGGGTCCCTGGTCAAAGAGTGGTGGTCTGCCACGGATCATGGCATAAGGTAACCCGGAGTTGAGAGCTCACTTCTTGGCTCTGTCTCCATAGCCGGCTTCCCCACTCTAATACCTTCGAGCTCTGTGACACTCAGACACCCCCGATCCTTCTGTGACCCTGGGGGACCTGAGACCACACTGTCCTTGCATGGGCTCCACCCTGGCCTAGCCTCTGGAGTGATGCCCCTCATTGGAGCAGACTTTTAAAAGTCCTGATATTGTGCTCCATTGCTCCGCCGCTTGCCGGGAGCTGGCCCCTCCCCCCGCGGTCTATCTTCCCGTCGCTTTGGATTCACTTCTCCACTGGTCCTACCTTTCAGAAAGTGGTCGATTTTCTGTTTCTAGAATTGCTGCTCTTCTTCTCTTTGATCTCCTGTTGGATTTGTAGGTGTTCGGAATGGTTTGATAAACTATCTAGCTGATCTCCTGCTACCTGATGTCGTCTCAGCCTGCTACTTCTCTGCCATCTATTTCATGTGATTTTTAAAAGTTGTATCTTAGGGGCGCCTGGGTGGCTCAGTGGGTTAAAGCCTCTGCCTTTGGCTCAGGTCATGGTCCTAGTGTCCTGGGATCAAGCCCCGCATCGGGCTCTCTGCTCGACGGGGAGCCTGCTTCTACCTCTCTCTCTGCCTGCCTCTCTGCCTGCTTGTGATCTCTCTGTCTGTCAAATGAATAAATAAAATCTTTAAAAAAAAAAAAAAGTTGTATCTTAGTCACACAACTCTAGCAGTTTTGAGCTGCTGTAACAAAAATACTGTAGATTTTCTAATACCGATCTTAAACAGCTGATGTTGATTTCTCACAGTCTTGGAGGCTGGAAGTCTGAGATGCTGGTGGCAGCAGATCTTGCATCTGGTGAGGGCCTGCTTTTTGACTTGTAGATGGCCGCCTCCCCCTTGCCTCCTCACGTGGCCTGTAGAGTAAGTACTGGTGTCTTTCTCTCTCTAGAGGACACTAATCCCACCATGGGGCTTTGCCCTGATGACCTCATTGAAATCAAAATACCTCCTAAACGCTACACCCCCTAATACCTTCCCACTGGAGTTAGGGATTCAATGTAAGAAATTCTTAGGGACACAGGTGTGCATTCCAAAACACGTTGTAATTAACATCATATTCTTTCCCTAAACTTGCTTAAGTCTGACCTATCTCTAAGGCTTCCCCCCAACCTTACTCCCAAACCATCTTCATGATTTGCTATTTCCCATTCTTACCAGAGATGAGGCTAGCTGGTCCCCATTCTCTAAATTTGGCCTCACACCTTGTTCTCTAGTCATATTTACTGAAGTCATGGCCATCTGGATTCTGTTCATCTTAGTCATCTCAGTTTGATATAACAAAATGCCACAGACTGCATAGTTTAAACAACAGAAATGTATTTTCTTACAGTTCTGGAAGCTGGACGTCTGAGGTCAAGGTGTGGGCATGTTTGGTTTAGGGCTGCTTTCCTACTGGTGTGCCTATAGTCATTTCTTGATGCACATGCCCCTTGTGTCTCTTCATCTTCTAAGGACACCAGTGCTAACAGATTAGGACCCTACTCTGCTAACTGTACTTAATTCTAAGTACCTCCTTAAAGGCCTTTATCTTCAAATGCAGGCATATTTTCGGTTGGAACTTCATCTTTTGAGTTTTGGAGGACACAATTACCTCCATAAACTTCCTTAAGCTGCCTCATGGAACTTGTTCTGTCTTTAATCTATATTGCTAGTTGAGTTTTGAATTAATTTTCCCCTCAACAGCTCCATACTGCTGTCTGCTAAATGTGTGGAAGGTACTAATCCTATGTATTCCTCTCTCTCAGCTTGTTTCTCTGATCAATACTTGTTTATTTATTTTCCTTATACTTGACTGGATTGTGAGCTCCTAGAAAGCTAGGGTGTATATCATTTTCAAATATAAAACTAGAACAGTGACTGTATGTAGATGTAGTATGCAGCCCATAAAAACTTTTTTAATTAGTTAATTAATATAATGGTTTTATTTCCTATAAAGTTTTTTTTTTTGTTTGTTTGTTTGAAGGGTTGGGAATTGCCCTGCGTGCCTTTCTCCTAGATATTAGCAATTTAGATTGTGTCTTTTTTTTTTTTTAATATTTTATTTATTTATTTGTCAGAGAGCACAGGAGCGAGCACAGGCAGACAGTGTGGCAGGCAGAGGCAGAGGGAGAAACAGGCTCCCCGCTGAGCCAGGAGCCTGATGTGGGACTCGATCCCAGGACGCTGGGATCATGACCTGAGCCGAAGGCAGCCGCTCAACCAACTGAGCCACCCAGGCGTCCCTAGATTGTGTCTTCTTAAGATCCCTTCTCTTTTGAAGATCATGAAGGAAGAGGTTAAAGCACAATATGCACTTAAGAATACTTGTGGAATTGAAGCAAAAGGTCTCTAAAAGAGAAGTGTAGAAAAATTACTACATCAAAGGGAACTGCAATAAATGAAGGATGTTGGGCTGAGTCAGAGCTGAGGGGATAATGTGCTTCTGCTGTGGTGTGACCACCAGACTTTCCTGATGGCAGGTGCGTTGTAACGCTGAGACCTGGATACATAGCTAACGCTTGGGTAATGGGTGAGTGATGCAGTTGTCACGAGTGGAAAATGAACAAGGACTGTATGAAATAAACAAAGGTAGAATGGTTCCATTGGTGTTTGATTTCCTCAGTTTCTTGATATCTCTGGGCCTTTTTTTTAAATGACTTGCTTACCTCAGCCTTTTCTGTTTTTGAACGTATCCTTTGCTTCCAAAGATTGTAGATCAGGCCTGCTGGTCCATTCTGTGTAACTTCAAATTTAACAACAAAAAATTTGATTCCTGAGGCTTCTAAAAGGAAGAAGAAATTGAAATTACAAAGAATTTTCTTACTGTGCTTTCATGTCACAGTGATTTAAAGGAAAAATTCTTAATTGAGATAATGTTACTCATTCGTTTAATAGCCCAATGGTTGTCTCATTTCATTCAGATGAAAAGCCAAAACCCTAAGGATGGCTTGCAAAGTCCACCTTGTGCTGAGCTCCCTTACGTCTCTGACCTCAGGTTGGGTGCTCTTCCCCTGTGCTCTCTAGCACATAAACCTGCTTTCTTTCGGTCCAAAGCACTTGTTGCCTTCAAGATACATTATCTAATTTGTTAATTCATTTTGTGTGTTGTCTCACCTTTTCCATTAGAACAAAAATTCATGACAGAGATGTGTCTGTTTTGTTAAATGCTGTATCCTTGGTGCCTATGAGAGTGTGTGGCCCAAAGCAGATCCAACATTCAGTAACTTACTGCTGAATGAATAAATATGATGCAGATTAAAGAGGGAATTTGTTTTGGAAGCAAATGAGATTATAAATTTATCACTGAATATTGGTACAGGAAAATAAGATCAGCAACATTTTGTCAAAGTATTGGCTTTATACTTTTGTATAATGTTGAAGAAAGTTGATTTTGTTTGTTTTGTTTTTCTTAGGCTACTCTTCACTTTAATAGGATAGTCCTTGGTATAAACAACCCATGATCATATTTATTCACTGAATTTGCATTGGTAATGGCCTCTGTATCTTCTACAATAATACCTTCATCTTTTATTAAAACTTATAGGATGCAAATAGAGTAAGAATAGAGAAAATACAAGGGGGAGAGGAGAAAGATCAAACACTTTTTGTTATTCTATATTTTCAGTCATGCCAATACTTTTCTCTGCTTTTGAAGAGGTACCTTCGTAGTTCCTGGCTGCGGAAGGTGGGCTGAACTCTTCTCTCTTTAGTGTCTGTATGTGAGACACCAAGGGAAGAAGGAGAGAGGGGTTCATGATCTGTAGAGTCTTCCCTTTCCTTTCCACATTACAATTGATAATTTTTCTTTAGGAAAATAAAGCATTCATTTTACTTAGAAGATTTTCCAATAGGCTTTTCACAAGTTTCGGTAATCTTTTTCTACATGCAACATACATTTTCATGGAAGCTGATTTTTGAAAGCACAGCAGGAAGGAAAAGACATGATGGTCTCCCTGCAGGGTTGCCTCTTGTTACTATAACAAGAGGATGAAGCACCAGAAACACAGCAAGGGGCAGGGCACGCTTGGCAGAGACAACAGCTCAAAGACAAAAGACACAACACATCAATTATGTATTAGCGAAAGGTGTTCAGTTAATGATCACAGCAGACGCAGCTTTGTTTACACACACAAAAAAATTAGTCTCCTCACTATTTGTGTTCAACCTTGAAAACAAAGTCTCATTAGTCAGAAAGAATCTGCTTATTATTCTTCAAATTAGAAATTCCTTAGGGACTGTGGTCCATTGCAGCTATCTGATAGACTGCCCAAGAGGGATTTATTGATCCTGACTTTGGGAAAACCACATTACACATCCTGTGCTACTTTGTTTAAGCAGGATATTACTCTGAAAATCCTTTCCCTTATTACTGGGACATCACTGAAATATCTCAGACAATCCTTTCTTCATTATGAAGCTGAGTCGGGAATCAGACATGAGTGAAAAAAAACAATAGATCAAGTTGGCAACTGCTTTAATCCACATATAATAATGGTGGCAACTGGTAGCTTTACTGAATTTACTTCTCATATACCTTATCTTGGTCAGTCTTCTAAACAGTACTGTGAATTAGGTAAGAGAAGTGTGTATCTGTTTTTGATACTGCTTGCTACCAGTTTTACCTTAGTTGTAGCAAAAATGAGATTTTGCTAGGCTGTCTGTTCTGAATGTTTCTCATATGGTACCTATTAGTTACTGTGGCTCATGGCGAAACTTGGGATTGGATTTTATGTGGAGGGCTGGTGAGGTATTGGATCTACTGAGAGGACAACGTATTTGGAGCATTAACAACAGGAAGGCTCACCTGAGCCTTGGTGCCAGGGTTTTTTATTGGGGATCATTCAGGCAGGCAGTGCATGTGACTTACATGTAGCTACACTGCTCACTGGATTCCATACCATCAAAGAGAAAAAAGCAGAGATTTACTGTAAATCATGTTGGTAGCATAAACTATCTGGTGAACTGGTATACTTTAGAGCCCAAGGCTGCAGGCAGACAAAAATACTCTTTATCAGGCAAAATCTTACACAGGCTCAGAGCTCAGCCCTCATGAGTCAGTTCAGGTTAGTCCTGAATAAAGGCTAGGTTAGCCCTTTCCTGCACACACTGTTATTTCAATGCAGAAACCTAAAACCATTAAGTGAAGAAATATTCTTCGAATCTGGCTTCCTCTTGGCCCTTGTAAAATCATTCAGATACTCTGTATATATTGATCATTTGTCTTTTATATATTTAATGTAATGCAATTTAACATTTTTCTTATATTTTCTTTGAAGAGGAACTGAATTCGTTATATTATTATAAAAATGTACTTTTTCATAGTAAAATTTATTGATCTATCCTTACATTAACTGGATTGGCTCACCCTGTATCTGGCTCTTTTAGCCTCAAAGACACAAAACTCAGAACTTTTTCTTCATCTTTCCTTGCCTTTCTTCCACAGCTTCATCAGCCTGCTTGTCCATCTGAAAATGAGTACCCATGCTTTTTTTAATTTTTCCTAATTGTAGTTTTACTCTTTATCTGTCTGCCTTTTAAAAGTGCATCTAGGGGCGCCTGGGTGGCTCAGTGGGTTAAAGCCTCTGCCTTTGGCTCAGGTCATGATCCCAGTGTCCTGGGATCAAGCCCCATATTGGGCTGAGAGCCTGCTTCCTCCTCTCTCTCTCTCTGCCTGCCTCTCTGCCTACTTGTGATCTCTGTCTGTCAAATAAATAAATAAATAAATCTTTTTAAAAAAAAATAAAAGTGCATCTACATTGTTACCAAGTGGTAGCATGTATATGGTTTTAAAAACAAAAGCTTTAAACAAACACTATTATCATTTTTACCTTTGTATTTCTAAATAATGTGCTTTTTACTAATTCTTGAATTTCCAGTTTTGGACAATATTGATTTACTAATAGGAATATGGAAGATGGACATTTATTTCTCTAATATCAAAGAAAACCTTACTTTCTTATATTTCTAGAAGAATTGTATCTGGGAGATGTTTAAATTTTATGCCTTTATAATGTAGAAATGAGAAATATAGCATACTATGATTTTTATTTCTCATAGTTTTGGGACTTATCTGGAGTGAATAATTGCCTTTAATTATTTGCTTAGGATTTTTCCCCTTAAGCTATTTATTTATTTATTTATTTACTTGAGAGAGAGAGAGAGAGAACATATGAACATGAGTTGGGGATGGGAGGCAGAGGAGAAGAGAGAGGGAAAGAATCTCAAACAGACTCGACACTGAGTGTGGAACCCAAGGTGGGGCTCAATCTCATGACCTTGAGATTATGACCTGGGCTGAAAACAAGAGTTGGATGGATGTTTAACCGACTAAGCAACCCAGATGCCCCAATCTGCTTTTTTTTAAATGTAACTCTCACCAGTTTAATCAAAATTTATCAAAGAATCAAAAATACCCTTTAAGTGTGACCAGAACTGTCAAGTCATCTATCAGTTCACTTTTCTTGAAGCCCTCATTCATCTTGCACTCTGGGCTGGTTTTTCTTTAGGCCTTCTACAAGCTACCAAACTGGGGCTTCCTCTCATAAGCAAGCTTACAATTTTTTGACTCTTTTCCTTTGATGGCTTTTATATTGCCTGGATTTCATATGTTTTGACACCAGCTGGTGTCAGTGCAGTTCTGATAATGATTCAGAGTTAACACAGACCCTACAAGTTAAAGGTCATGGTCCTCATCTGCCCTCACTTCTGATACCAGCTCCACTTGGGGACTCCCAAAGCCACCCACAACTCTGACTACAAATTCAGGAGTTCCCAGGATTTAGGGGACTTGGGGAAGCAACAGAACTGAATATGATATAGCTATACTGAAAATACAATGATAAGTTGTAACTCTAGATTGTGAAGAATGAAATCCCCAGATTCCCTATTCAACTCCCAAAACACTAATACCTAAAGATACATCTTCCAGGCTGGAAAATAAAATATTTATTTCTAAAAAATGTGGCCCAAAATGAAATACAAATTTTAAAGTAGTGTGATTATGTTCAATAACTTGCTACAGTGACTCCCAGGTCTCAGAAAATTGCTCTTCTTAGAATTACATTTTAATTATAGAGGATACTATGGCATAGGTCTGGGAGGGTCCCAAACCCAGATCTTCTCTGCCTTCTTCCCATGGAATCACCCTCCAAGCATGTCACCAACCTGATAGCTCTTGTGAGCCTTGGTGCACAAAGTTTTTATTGGGATTTCATTATGTAGGTATGATTAATGTAATCATAGGCCACATGATTGAACTTCCCTGGAGTCTGGTCTGGCTCAGATTCCGAACCCTCTGATCACATGGTTGGTCTTTCTCTTAACTAGTCTCAGCACTTATCATCTCATTAACATATACTGAGGTGTGATCTAAGGGACTCATGATTAACAAAGACCTTCCTATTATTTGGAAATTCTAAGGACTTAGTCTCTCTCCAGGAACCAGAAATAAAGGACAGATTTCTTATTATACAACATCATTTCATCCTGTCTTTTGGTTTGTTACATTATTTTGGTGGAACGTATCTTTGAGAAGCTTTCCGTGGTTCATAGGAAGTACAGTTTTTCTGAGATACTACCTAAAAATGTATCTCTCTGTCACACTTCACGTACAGTATATAGGAGTATAGGCATAAGTGTTGGAAAGAGTAGTCTGCCAAGATTTGCAAGGCATTGGTTCACTGTCTTCTAGCTTTCAGTGTTACAATTGAGTAATTTGATGCTTTTCATAAAACTGATTATCTGTATGAGCCTTTCTCCCCTGCCACCTTAGGTCTTTCTAAAAAATATTTATATCTTTTATTTTTTCATTGGATCCTGAAGTGGTTCTGTTTTGTTTCAGGTTGTATCTTTACTTTTCACTCACACCACTCATCTGAAGCAGCCCTGCTATGGCTCTACTCGATACTGTCTTTACTGTGAGACCCAGGCTGATAGGTCTGACAGAATGTATGGCAAAGGAAAAGGAAATACAGTAAATCAAGAAATAGTATTTTTTGTTTTTTTTGTAAAGAAATAGCTTTAACTACTTCTAGGAAGTGCTACCTCTGGTCACATGTAGTTGAACAAAGAAAATCAAGTAGTATTGCCATCATCAGTACAGGGAAGGGCATAGTAGGTAAGATACAGTTTTCCATGCCAAGTCCTGCCACGATCACACTATTTTTAAATTTTAATTGCATTTTGGGTTACATTTTTTTAGAAATAAAAATTTTGCTTTCCAGCTTGGAAAGTGTGTCTTTGGGTATTAATGTTTTGGGAATTGAATAGGGATCTTGGAGATTGCACTCTTCACAATCTAGAGTTACAACTAATTATCACATTTTCAGTATAACTGTCTCATATTCAGTTATGTCTGATTTCCCTAAGTCAGAAACATTCTGAACTTGATTTTGATCCATTAAATTTCCAAGTGTCTGTCAGGATAGACCACAAGGAGGCCTGTGTTGGGTAAAATTGGGGAGAAGAGCTTATGATGCACATATATGCATTTTTAGAAAATTCTCCTGTTTTGAGACAGAGCCCCCACCCTTCCTTTCAGAGGTCCTGAAGTGTCTAAACTCTGAATTATGCTGTGGTCTTGAGTTTGTTTCTGGGTAACTTACTCATCTGCAAGTAATTGTGTGTGTGTGTGTGTGTGTGTGTGTGTTCTGACAAGATGGTTTTCTCTAGCTATTCTTCCTTTTCCAAAACTTCCTTGATATTTTTAATCTGTCATTTTTGTCGTTTTATTTCCTGTGTTTTAGTCCATGTGGCTTTATATATTTCGAATATTATTTCAGTAGGGATTTAGAAAGAAAAACAACCATATGTTTGATTCCTCACATTTAATTGAAAGCCTCATGTTAATCACCACACATTTATTTATCATCATGCTTTTTTTTCAATCACATGGCATCTACACTTATAGTTTAAGTTGTTTGTTGCTTTTATGTATTTTATATATCTCAGCAAAGTATTAAGAAGACACCGTTCTATCAGATTACTTAATATATTATTGTTTTTACTCATAGCCTAAAATTCAGTCATATCTTTGCTCAGATATCTAGAATATTCATCCTTACATTGGATTCCTACAATATTGAGTTAGGTTGGAAAATAAGATAGTATGATTTTTGTTTTTATGTTCCTCTGAGTCTTTACCATGTTTTTTTCCAGTTGCCCTCAGGATAACACTTTCTGTTAAAATTATTTCCTTGGGTAATAGAAAAAATAAAATTGTGTTATAAAATCTTTCATTTCCTTCCTGGGTACAATATATAATTTTTATGTCATGTTCTAAGGGTAATAAATTGCAGTGTTTAGAGTTAAAATTGCTAGTGAAAGCAGAACTATTTGGCTAAAGGATTTTATGGGACAAGGCACTTGAATACATGACGTTTTAGTTTTGGCTCCTTTACTGCTCTCATACTAACTGATCCCATAGTAACTGAAAAACATTTCATTGAGCTAGCACATAGTGAGTAACCAACCAGTGGCTGTAGTATGCCTGTCACCTTGACACATGATGATGTTATTGCCTTTCTTACATTGTCACAGAGTAAACTTCGGTTGTGGTTGTATTTTGGGAATACCGTGCTACTTCAGCATGCCCAGATCTCAACAACTACTCCTTGACTTTTACTTGAGGCACAGGTGACATATGTAAATGAAATGTTTCTACGAGGATCTCTCTGGGATGTTCTAGAATTTATGATAACTAGATGAAACAGAAATAAATTCACAATTTTCTCCCTTTCTTGAAGGAACACTTAAAACATTAGACGTATTTGAGATCAGTGCCATGGGTTGGTGGTCTAGATAAAATGTGTACTGTTTTTACATATATAGTAATTTTCACTAAAATTCTGTTTTTAAAAACAAGTATTGTGGAGGGACGCCTGGGTGGCTCACTTGGTTAAGCGGCTGCCTTCGGCCCAGGTCATGATCCCAGCCTCCTGGGATCGAGTCCCACATCAGGCTCCTTGCTTGGCGGGGAGCCTGCTTCTCCCTCTGCCTCTGCCTGCCACTCTCTCTGCCTATGCTCGCTCGCTCGCTCTCCCTCTTTCTCTCTGACAAATAAATAAAATCTTTTAAAAAAATTAAAAACAAATATTCTGTAAATAATATTATCTGTTAGAATGTTCTGAGTGATCTGTCATCCTATGGATTATATACTGAGTTGACATATTTTGAATACATAGGAAATGTTTGAATATTTGCCTTTAGGCATAATATGCAAAGTATGTCTTTTCATACCCCTTAATGTCTTGTGAAATTCCACAGTTCCCAGTTCTTCTTTAATTGGTAAAAATTAGGTCATTTTTAAAGTTCAGTCTTAAACTGAACTTAAATTTGTCTTCTTTTTCCCCCTGATCATAGGCTTGAATTGCCTGGAGTAAAGGGGAAAGGAACAGGTAACCATGATAAACACATCTCTAATATTTTAGCTATTTTACCAGATTTAGAGTCACACGAACACAAGAAAAAGTATTTTTATTATAAGCAAGTTTTAATGGTCATGGGGAAGTGTCAGCCTGTCTGAGTTCATCTTCAGCTAGTGGATCCTGACTCCACCAGTGCAATTGTCTTTGTGTGGAACATGTACACAAATTCTTTGGGAGGATGTTGAGTTTCATCCAGTTCTCTTCCATTGCTGTAGAACCCTCAGAGAGGATTGGTTGATTCTCTTTCAGTCTCACCTGTGGTGCTTGTCTTCAAGTCATTCTTGTGTAAACAAATGGCCTACTTAATCTACTTGATTACCCTGGGTGTTTGCTAATGCTTGTCACCTTTTCTAAGGTTTGTGCCCCTTTAGAAGAAATACCAAGTTCCTTTTTCCAAGGGTTTTGAGGGATGCCTTCCAAAAAATAGGATTGAGATGAGGAGGAGGATTTTACTTTTTCACAAAATATTGTAAGTTGTTTTTTGCTAACTCCTTTGATCCAGGCTTGCCCTCCAAATTGTAAGGCTCAGAAATCCATAGACTAGAAATGGATATTGAGCTCAGTGTTTACGTGCTGCCTCAAATTGCAGGAGTTCTACGTCCGGTACTCCTAAGAATGACCTCCAGTGATCAATCTCATTCTAACTATGGCACAAGGATAAAATTCAGGATTCTACAGCTCATGAGTTAGCCAGGGAATGAAGTGATCATCTTCCTTTCTTCTCAGTACCTCAAATGTCTGTGAGTGAGTGGTTCAGCAAGATCTACATCCTGTGAGACTTGACTCTAGGCTGGGGAAAATACTTCTTCACTTTACCTGGAGGGGCATTTTTTTCTCAACACTAATGCTTACTTCCTGTGTAATGGAAATCTTTTATATTTGTATTGAAAAATTCTCTCTCCCCCTCCTCTTTTTTTCCTTCCCTTAAGTTTACCAGGGAGTAGGGTGTGGAGTGGTCAGGGTTGTTGTAAGAGAGGAACATGTAGATGATGATAGTAGATCTGATTTTATTGACCCTTGTTATGCCCTCAGGCACTGTGGCTGTCCCAGTTATGTTTGTCAGGTCTTAAATGTGTAATAATCCACACTTGTACTTTCAGTCTTTGAGCTCTAGTTAAAAGCATCCTATAATTTTATTACAGTTAAGTAAACAATAGTGTTTTTAGAGACAGTGTTTAAATCAGAGGTCAGTAGACATCGCCCACAGACTAAATCTGCTTCCCATGTTTTTTGTATAAAAAAGTTTTATTGGAACATTGCCATACTCATTTGGTTATTGTTTATAGCTGATTTTGTGCTATAGCAACAAAGTTGATTAGTTGTGATAGTGACTGTATGGCCCTCCTAGCCTGATTGTTTCTTATCTGAACATATACAGACAGAGTTTACTGATCTTTAATCTAAATCACATCTCTGTTTGTATTCTCCTGTTTGTCACTATTATTATAATTTTCATAATACAACCCAGCATAAAATTAGAGTATATTTACCAAGGAGAGGTACATAGGTGTCTTAGGTTTTTGCATTGTGTTACTAATTTCTACAGAAGCCAGTGCACACTATAGAAAGGACCAGGGAAAGGAAGGGACAATATAAGATCAGTGACTGGGCACTGTCTCTGTATAGGCAATTCTGGGGATGGGATAATAAGAATAAATTTACTTTAGAGAAATTGCAGCCGTTTGATATGATGGTGATTGAGTATTCAGCTTAATTCCTGATTGAGTTTTGACACTTCTATCCATATGGAAATTTGATAGATACTTAGAAAGTCTAAAAGTACCTGAAAATCCAGTAGAAGAACACATATTACCCTTAAGGAGCTCTACAGTCATCTCAGATGGCACACTTAACAGCAGTATAGTAGGTTTGTGTTTATTTTAAAAAGCACAAAGATGGTCTTCAAAAAATACTATTCTTCTAATGACCACCAGTCATTATGCTGGTGATGAATGACCAATCCCAAGTATGAAACCTGTATTCAAAAGATTTAAAATGAAATATTCACTCTCCCACACCAGGGAAACAGACCAAATACAATGGATTGGCGAGACAGTATTATGATGAAGTATTAGAACAACCTTGGCCATAGGAGATACATTAAGCGTCAAAAGTATAATTAAATAGTAAAATATTCAGTACTTTGTTTTTACAGTGAGTTTAGTGGAAAGATGTGAAACACACCATAGAGAACCATGTGTTATCTTCTTGAGTCTGAGATTGGAATTCTCTCCTGAAATCGAAGAGCATGGATCTAAGAGTAAAGGGGTCATTACTGAAATTCTGACTAGTTCTGTATTATATCTGGAATCTGGTGTGCAAGTGGTGACCACTGGCTCATAACGTTGTGCTGCCATACTCATTCCATTATCTTCAGTTCTTGGCTGGATGGTGTCTGAGATCCTACCTCTAGGTTACAACTTGTTTTTCACTCTGACTCTCTAGATTTCCCCTCCTTTAGAATTTTTATTATGTTGTGATCTTAAGACTCAGTGGCCTGATATCCCAAACATC
Organism: Taxidea taxus jeffersonii; assembly: GCA_003697995.1. Taxonomy (NCBI): domain Eukaryota; kingdom Metazoa; phylum Chordata; class Mammalia; order Carnivora; family Mustelidae; genus Taxidea; species Taxidea taxus. The sequence goes on along the minus strand of RCUC01167342.1, from coordinate 49,377 downwards.
AAATTATTCTCTATGTCCTCAATACCTAATAATTTCTTAGTGAATAAGAAGTGACCTTATGGTTCACTATAACTTGTAGATGGCTGTGGTACAGGTTTCTTGCTCCTAGCCACTATAGAAATTGCTTTTTGGCCATCATCTTTGTGACCACCATTTTCTGCAGTGTGCATGAGGCTGCTATGTGTTGAGTGATGTACTTAGAAGGCTCCTCCTAAGGACCTACCAACCAGGCCTATCCTATCCTAGTGTTTTTCCCTTTTCTGCTGTCCTGTGTTTCCATGGGAACCATCTTGCCCTGTGGTATTTGTCTAAAAAGCACATGTTATTCCTGACATAGGATTCAATATTTTATAAGATGGACCTAAAAATGCACTCTGTATTCCAGTGTGTAGTAAAAGAAAATAGATGGGTTTCTACAGTCTTGTGTGTAGGTCCTGGCTGTCTGACCTGCTGTATGTTACATTGTTTCTGTGAACCTTACTTTCCTCATCTGTAAGATAACATAGAAAATTCATATTATTTTTGGAGTTAGAATGGGAAAGTCAAATGACATAATGTAGATAAAGCATTTATTTCATTCTTTGTCCCATAATGCATACTCAGTGGTGATTAACTCCCTCTCTTCTCTTTTAAGAGCAATCTATTTTTGATAGGGACAATTTTATTGTAGAGACAGTTTGTGTTTTCAGAGTGGGGAAATAAGAAACAAACTTAAGGGTTTGATGTATGTAGGCAGAAGCTTTTAGAGAAGGTGGAAAGTTGTTTTAAGATTTGAAAAGTGAAAAAAAAATCTAAAGTACATTGAACTTAAGTTAAAGACTCTTCTCTTGAATTTAATGATACTCTAAGGAGCAAAGCCATAGGTTACTGAAGGCCACTGTCACTGGTGGGGGTGGGGTAGTTCTGGCTAACCCGAAAATGTTCAGAGGATTTATTTGGGCTCTTCACTGTATTTAAGAGATGGCAGCATAGTTAAAGTAGCTAAGGAATCAGTCAAAGTTTCATCATTTCAAGAGAGCTGAAGAGCCAGACTTAGAGGCTGATGGTGTTGGTTCATCAGAGAAGAGCATACTAAGCCCACAGCTTAGAATTCAGGGTATTTTCTAAACAGAAAAGGGATCTTCTAAAAATGCTGGGTGATTAAAACATGGCAAATGATCACTTGAGGAGTTGTTTGCAGTGGGATATCATATAAAAACTAGGATGGGGTTGTAAATAAAAGATATTTGTACTGAGCCTGTAGTTAGGAAATTCTAGGTTATTTCAAACCAATCATCAGGTCATTGATGAGATCACAATTATCATAAAATAAATGTTTTCCATGAAGCCACATCACACCATGTTGGCATTGTGGAGAGAGGACTTATTCTTGTCTTTATACTCTGATACTCAGAGTTTAGAACATACAAATGAGTAAGACTGGAAGGAAAGGGGAGATGGGAGAGGGATGAGGGAGGGTAACGTTATCCATTTTATACATAGAAAGGAGAATGTGGTTTTAGATGTGTACTAACAATGGGCTTCCTAATGCTTTATCTCTTTTCTAAACATATTGAAACAACAGCTTGACAGGATGATTTCGGGTCTGTTTTTTTAGGGCAGGATATTTGTCCCAAGCAGTGTAGAGAGAGAAACAGGAAGCCCCTTTCAGTAGAGAAGCAGAGATGGTGCAGGGTTCTTAGTTGTTTTCAGGGTATAGTCAGTTCCCTCTTCCAAACTTAGGCAGAATCTCAGAATAGGGCAGAGAGAGAGAAGCCAGTAGCATTATTTTAGAAGAAATCTTATAAAAAGTATGATTTCAGGGTAAGAGTGGCCCCCTCTAACATGGCACTCATTGTATTTGGTGGTCATTTCTAGGAGACCAGTTGGAACTATATTTTATAAACACTTGAATATCAAAAGGAGCATCTGAACATCATAGCTATTATAGGTTTTCCTTTAATATAGGAGTTCAGCCCAGCTTTAACAATATTTACAAATAGGTGTTGTCCAGACAGAATGTTCTTGGATCATGTAGTCTGTGATGATTTTGAAAGTGAAGGGCTGGGTAAATTTAGCTACAGAAGGGAATCAATAACATGGGAAAAGCCGCTCACCAAATCTAGGGCCAGATCTGTCACTCCAGCATATCAGTAGGCATATTGGAAGCAGAAGTCATGGGTTAAACTTCTTCTTTGGGTCTCTTCAACCCCTTGTGAGATCACTTGGTTTTCAAAAAAATGCCCAGTGATTGGCATACTGTATAGATTTTTATACTTGTACTGAGTACCTGTGACTTTTACATCTCTATATAACAGATAATAAGGTTGAGAACATTCTATTTACAAGAATTTCTCCTACAGTGCACATTATATTTACTTGAGAATGATTTCTTGATAAGCCCACTTAAGATAGACTCTGAATCAATGTGAGACTGCATGTCAGATAATACCAGCATTACAGAGAAGAAAATGAATCTATTTTCTAAGTGACAAGAATTTTTGCTTAACTTCTCAGTGGGAGAAGGGTATTATGGAAAGGAGGGATGAGACAGAAGTGTGTGCATTCATAGTGAAGACACCTTGGCCCACTTCCCCTGTACATTCTTATTGCTGGTAAAATTTACTAAAATTCATTGTATACTTTTCAAGAACTTCATGGACACCCGTATTTAGAAGGAATGAAACACCGCAGTGTGAAAGAGAAACACACATGAAACTATAGATGCTGGAAGTAGAGGGTAATTCTCAGATTGTAGCAGAAAGGAGATGAGGCTTTTTTCTACACAGGGTTTCCCAGCACCCAGACCTTCCTTTCAAGGGCTACAGGGACCCCAGCCTCTGTTAGATTTCAGGTGTGTGTATGCAGACCTGTGGCAGCACTTTCCTTTATCCTGATCCTCTCCACAGGAAGCAAGATGGATTTGGCTTTCCTGAAATTACTGAACTGGAGCCAGGAGCTTATACACAGATACTGGCCAGAGCACTTGTCTCTGCATTTCTAGAAGATGAACATAGATAGATGTGATTCAGCAGTGATTTAATAACCATCCTGCTGCCCTTTGGAAAATTTATATGGGTCTGTTCTGTCAGTTGCTGCCATAGAGACATCAGTGGTGGACCTTTTGCATGGGCGAGGGGTGGGGGATTGCTGTGTGATCCTTCACAGGAAGGAAGATGAAATGGATCAGATTTCGCAGAACGGTCCAAGTTGGGGTTATGGTGGTTTTTTGGGTTTTTTTTTTAATCAGTTTTCTGATAGGGAATATAGTTTTTTTTCTATAGTTGAATTTCAAAGAGATGTATTTCCAGTATACCATGCAGCATGGGTAGTGTGGATGTTACGTTACACATATACAAACATATATTTAGCAGTGAACTTCCTTTGTTCATCAGTTCTGTACTCAGACATGCTCAATCTCATCTTCCTTAACCCATTATTTAAACCACTGCCTGTGCATTCAATTTTCTAATGTGATTTTTCTTTCAGATTATTGATGGGTTGATTGATTGATTTTAAAGAGAGCCTGTGAATGGAGGAGGGGCAGAGGGAGAGGGAGAAAAATTCTCAGTCTGACTCCCGGCTGAGTGTAGATCCCTACTTGGGGCTGATTCACAGGACCCTGAGATTATGACCTGAACTGAAATCAAGAGTGGGACACTTAACCAAATGAGCCCCACAGGCACCCCACAGACTTTTTTATTTATAGTAATGCCTAATGAGTCTTCAGAATTTCTAGTTTTTTTTTGAATTAATAAAAGTTCTGTGGGTTTGAAAATCTGGTATAATTTATAAACATGATAAATAAAGTTAAGATGTATTTTTTTATTTTAAAGTAGAGCTTTTTTCCTTTGGTTAGCTCCCCACATCCCAATTAGTTTTGTTCTCCTCTGTCTTTAGGGAAGAGGCTTTTCATGTACTTGGCATGCAGTAAGTAGGATTGGCACAAAGTAATTATTTGTTGAAGTGACTGGGAAGTTAAAATTCATTCTCTTACTACTCTTCCTCCTGGTGTATTTTTAAAGGCTTTTTTTTTAAATGAATATTTTATATTCTTCACTTTGATTTGTGACCTCTCTGTACGAACACACAGTCATGTCAATCTACATCTTTATAGTTTCCCCCAAAAAGAAAATGATTATAATTTAGGTACTACAGATTCTTCTCACCTTGGCTTCCTTAATGCGTCAGTGAGAGATGGGAGTTGATTATTCTGTGTTAGAGCCCACCTCGGTTCTGAGGATCACATCTTCTTATAAATCCACCATTGTAAGTGCCATTCCTGTGTTTAAAGGTACAAGGTGTCAGCCAACTTCATGTGCTCCTCAATCAAATCAATTACGTCTTATTCCTTATTTAGGAATCTTTATTGTTTTGCAAATACTGGAGGAGGGCAGATCTATGTTTTATGATGTGGCGGTACTTCCTTCAGTATTTCCAAGAGCTTTTCACTATTCCTTGTATAACCTACTATATCATAAAATGAGACTTCATTATTTTGTTCTTTCTCAGTATATAATCTACTGCATATGGGTAAGTATGCATTTACATGTGTAAAAATAAGTCAGTATCTGTGATGTGTGTATATATATGTGTAGGTATATCAATATTACTCAGTTATGTTCAATGATTTCATGGCACAAATTACAGATGAGGAAAATTTCAAAAATTCTTCACAATGAGAAAAGCTGATTTATTTATTTATTATTATTATTATTTGCATTTCACTTCATATTTGAATGAGCAGACTTCATTTTCTGCTTCTCTCCTGGCCTTACCCTCCAATTAACATGGTAATTTGTGATGGAATATGGACCACTTTTTATACAACCCAAGGACCCTTGAGGCTTTCTTGGCCCTTGCAGATGAGGGAAGATGAGGTCTGTAACCACAGTGTTCTAACTGTGCGGGTCTAATACCTTCCTACACCCTATACCCCAAGGGTAGATGGGTACCATTCTTTGTCTCTTGTTAGCTTCCCCATGAACTCAAGCACCAATTGTCCCTTGATCTCTTCAGCTTATTTATTGAAGGTCAGTGGGCCAGGGAGAGAGAGCTTCTTACCCCACTCAGCATTGCACCCTCATCCCCAGGTTCCCTATCTGTGCCTTCTTGCTCTGAGCTAAACAGCCCTCCCTCACTTGTTTTCCCTGCTGCTCAGACTCCCTGGGAAATCAGTCATTCTCAGGGGTTGCAGTGGTAAGGAGCCCCTTCTATCTCCTGAAAACAAGATGGTGTCCAAATAATTTCTTTCTCAGTGGAGAAAGGAAAAATGCTAAAGTCTATTTATGGGTGGTAGCTCAGCCTCCTTTGGCTTTTGGTGACATTCGGATCCTCTCCTAATTTTCTTGGGAAGTTAGTGGGGAATCTTCTCATCTCTGTAGGTATCTTTGCCTAGTTCATTATAGTAGTAGTTTCAGAATTGGAACTTACCAGCTAGTAGCAGTTATGGGGCCAAAGTATCAGGATTGAAGTTCTTGAGTGACCTAATGGAAGCTCAGGGCTGGGTCCTTGGTCACCTTTTTTTTTTAGGCTTTATTTTACAGAAGTATTGGTTTCACAACTAAAGTGGGTGGAAAGAGATTGCCTGTATATTGCCTACCCCCACACATGCATAGCCACCTCATGATACCCCACTGGAGTGGTACATTTTTTTTTTTAAAGATTTTGTTTATTTATTTGTCAGAGAGGGAGAGAGAGAGAGAATGCACAAGCAAGGGGAGTGGCAGACAGAGGAGACACAGACTCCCCACTGAGCAAGGAGCCAGACACAGGACTCAATCCCAGGACCCCAGGATCATGACATGAGCTGAAGGTGGAGGCTTAACCAACTGAGCCACCAAAGCTTCCCTGGAGTAGTACATTTGTTACAATCAGTAAATCTACATTGACACATCATTATCACCCAAAGTCCATCATTTACATTAGGATTCCTTCTTGGTGTTGTCTGTTTTATGGCTTTGGACAAATGAATAAGGACATATGTCCATCGTTACAGTATCAGAGTAGTCGCACTGCTCTAAAACTCCTCACTGCTCTCCCTGTTTATCCCTCTTTCCCTGGGACCCACAGATCTTTTTACTCTCTCCTCAGGTTTGCCTTTTTCCCAGTGTCATAAGAGCTGGTATTTTACAGTGTGTAGCATTATCAGATTGACTTCTTCACTTAGTAATATGTTTTCCTTGGTTACATTTTGTTTTTTAAGATTTTTATTTATTTATTTGAGAGAGAGAGAGAGATCACAAGTAGGCAGAGAGGTAGATGGGGAGAGAGAGAGGGAAGCAGGCTCCCTGCTGAGCAGAGAGCCCGATTTGGGGCTGGATCCCAGAACCCTGAGATCATGACCTGAGCTGAAGGCAGAGGCTTAACCCATTGAGCCACCCAGGCGCACCTCCCTGGTTACATTTTTATTTCATGTTTCTATTTATTTTTTAGGAGTTCCTGTAAAGCAGTAATACTGAGTGAAGAAAAATAACACTGCTCTGTCCCGCACTCTCCATCCCGGAGTATTTTTTCCCCATTTTTATTGAGATATAATTGATATGTAACATTGTGTGAATTTGAAATATACATGATTGGGGCGCCTGGGTGGCTCAGTGGATTAAAGCCTTTGCCTTTGGCTCAGGTCATGATCCCAGGATCCTGGGATCGAGCCCCCGCATCGGGCGCTCTGCTCAGCAGGGAGCCTGCTTCCCTGCCCCCCACTGCCTGCCTCTCTGCCTACTTGTGATCTCTGTCTGTCAAATAAATAAATAAAATCTTAAAAAAAAAAAAGTATACAGGATAGTGCTGTGCTCTATGTATATATTGTAAAGTGATTACCACAATAAGTTTAATTAACATAAATCAACTTACATAGTTACAAACTTAGTTTTTTCATTTTGATGAGAACTTTTCTTTTTCTACATTTGTAAAATTTTTTTCTGAGGAACACTTTTATTTTTTATTTTTTTATTTTTTTTATTTTATTTTATTTTTTTTAAGATTTTACTCATTTATTAGTTAGAGAGGGAGAGAGAGAGAGCGAGCACAGGCAGACAGAGAGGCAGGCAGAGGGAGAAGCAGGCTCCCTGCGGAGCAAGGAGCCCGATGTGGGACTCGATCCCAGGATGCTGGGATCATGACCTGAGCCGAAGGCAGCCGCTTAACCAACTGAGCCACCCAGGCGTCCCCTGAGGAACACTTTTAAATAACTCTCTTAGCCCTCACACCTGTCAGAATGGCCAGAAACAACAGGTGTTGGCAAGGATGGTAAGGAAAGGGAACTCTTGTACACTCCTGATGGGGATGCAAACTGGTGTGGCCACTATGGGAAACATTATGGAGCATCCTCGAAAAATTAAAAATAGAACTACCCTGTGATCTAGTAATCACTCTGCTGTTTACCCAAAGAATACAGAAAGACTGATTTGAAAGTATATATGCATCCTTGTGTTTATTGCAGCATTATTTACAATCGGCAAATTATGGAAGCAGCCCAAGTGTCCATTGATTGATGAATGGATAAAGAAAGATGTGGTATATATTTGTAATGGAAATCTATTCAGCAATTAAAAAGAATGAAATCTTGCCATTTACAACAACATGGATCTAGAGAGCGTAATGCTAAGTGAAATAAGCCAGTCAGAGAAAGACAAATGGCATATGATTTCACTCAAATGTGAAGTTTAAGAAACAAAAACAAAATGAACAAAGGAGAAAAAAAAAGAGACAAACCAAAAAATAGACTTTTTAGTGAACAAACTGATGATTGTTAGAGGGGAGGTGAATGGGGGATTGGTAAAATAGGTGAAGATTTAAAAAGCAATCTACTCTGTAGCAACTTTTATTTATTTATTTTTTAAAAAATATTTTATTTATTTATTTGACAGACAGAGATCACAAATAGGCAGAGAGAGAGAGAGGGAAGCAGGCTCCCTGCTGAACAGAGAGCCCGATGCGGGACTCTATTCCAGGACCCTGAGATCATGACCTTAGCAAGGCATGGGCTTAACCCACTGAGCACCCAGGTGCCCCTTAGCAGCTTTTAAATATACTATACAGTATTGTTAACTGTAATCACCAAGGTGTATATTATGTCCCCAGAACTTATTTTTTTAATTGAAATATAGTTGACATACAATATTATATTAGTTTCAAGTATACAAAATAGTGATTCAGGGGACGCCTGGATGGCTCAGTTGGTTCAGCAGCTGCCTTCGGCTCAGGTCATGATTCCAGCGTCCTGGGATCGAGTCCCACATCGGGCTCCTTGCTCAGCAGGGAGCCTGCTTCTCCCTCTGCCTCTGCCTGCCTTTCTGTCTGCCTGTGTTTGCTCTAGCTCTCTCTCTCTCTCTGACAAATAAATAAAATAAAATCTTTTAAAAAAAAAGTGATTCAGGATTGCATACATTATGAAATGCTCACTGTGGTAAGTGTAGTTCCTGTCTGTTGCCATACAGTTACTACAGTCTTATTGACCATGTTCCCTATTCTGTATTTTGCATCTTCTTGAGTATCTTAAAACTAGAATTTTCTGCCTCTTAACCCCTTCATCTCTTTTACCCATACCACCACTCCCTTCCCTCTGGCAACCACCAGTTTGTTGTCTGCATTTATAAATCTGTTTGTTTTTTTTGTTGTTTTATTTTTTAGATTCCACAGATAAGTGAAACCAGATGGTATTTGTCTTTGTCTTTCTGGCATATTTCACTTAGCATTATACCCTCTATAACAACCCATGCTGTTGTGAATGGTAGGATTTCATTCTCTTATATGGCCAAATAATACTACATTGTGAATATATATCATATCTCTCTTAATCATTCATCTATGAGTGGACACTTAGGTTGCTTTCATATCTTGCCAATTGTAAATAACGCACTAAACATGGACATGCATATATCTTTTCAAATTAGTGTTTTGGTTTTCTTCAAATAAATATCTACAAGTGGAATTTCTGGATCATATGGTATTTCTGTTTTTAATTTTTTGAAGAAGTTCCACTATTTTCCAGAGTAGTTATACCAAGTTACATTGCTACCAACTGTGCACAAGTGTACCCTTTTTCCACATCCTTGCCAGATTACACAGAATCTGTAGCTTCCTTAGGTAGTATGGACATTTTAACTCTATTAATTATTCCCATCCAGGAGCATGGACTATCTTTCCATTTGTGTCTTGTTCAGTTTTTTCATCAGTGTCTTAGGGTTTTCAGAGTACAGATCCTTGACCTTATTTCTAGGTGTTTTATTTTTTCAATGCAATTGTAAATGAGATTGCTTCCTTAATTTTTGTTTCTGTACTTTGTTATTGGTATACAGGAATGCAATAGGTTTTTGTGTATTAATTTTTTATTCTTTGTCTTTACTGGATTCACTTTTTCTACTGGATTTTTGCTGATGCCTTTAGGGTTTTCCATATGTGGTATCATGTCATTTGCAAATAGTGACAGTTTTACTTCTTTACCAATTTGGATACTTTTATTTTCTTGGGAGATTGCTATGGCTAGGACTTCTAGTACTATGTTGAATAAAAGTGGTGAGAATACATAATGAAGCTGTGGTTTTAAGGTAGGTTTATATAATGCCATAATTATTAGTTGGTCATTCAATTGAAAGGATTAAGGATTTGTCTTTAAGTCCCTTTAATTGAGTCAGGTGTTAACAGGTGAGTGGCATCTCTAAGGGTTGGGCTTTTACTCAGGCTTTTCTGTATTATATGTGGCCTTGCTCAAAGTAACTGCCTGAGCATTATTGCCATGTGCAAATTACAGTAATAATTCATACCTTGCAGAGATACCATGGTGATTAAAGGAAAAAGGCATATAAAATGTCTGAGCATGTCACTCTATACCAGGCATACAGTAGTTGTTAAAGTATATTGCTGCAAGAAAAAGCAATGACAGTATACATGAATAAATGAATAAACTGAATGAGAGAACAGAGGGATCATTATTAAAATAAGCTGTTTTATTTGTAAACTTAAAATAATACATATTCAGTTTGGGGATGATAAGATTTAAATCATAACCTCAGCACTATATATGTACTATTATTTAATTTTTTCATATTTTGAAACAGAAAAGTTGTACAAGATCATTTGTTTCCTGAGATATATGAAAGTTCACTGCTGACCTGATGCCCTACCATCCAGAATGCTCCTCCATACCCACATTATTACCATTCAGATCAAGGAAATTTACACTGATTCATTTCTGTCATCCAACTACATACTGCATTCAAATTTCAGTGATTTATTTTTTCAATAAAAATTACGTATTGCAAAAAGGATCCCGTTCAGAATCAAGTGTTGCATTTAGTTGTAATGTGTCTTAGTTTTATTCAGTCTGGAATATTTTCTCAGCATTTGTTTGTCTCTCATGGCTTTGACACTTTTTTTTTTACTTTGACACTTCTTAAGATTGTAAACCGCTTTGTTGTTTTTTCTTCTTTAGGATATTACTTAATTTGTGTGTTTCTGATGTTTCTTCCTGATTGGATTTAGGTTATGTACTTTTAGCAGGAATATCACAGAAGTGATGCTTTTCTAAAACTTATTTTCACCAACCAGATGTTGACTAATTTTGATATTTCCTATTACTGAAAATGATAGTGCTTGATCATTGATTAAGGGGATATTTTTCTAACTTCTCTATTGTGAAGGTTTTCCCTCCTTTTAAAACAAGTGAGTTTTATGGGAATGTATTTTAGAATTGTATAATTGTCTCTTTCCTTTTCAAAATTTAAAATTATGTACTTTTTATGTCAATATAAACTTATGGCATTTTAATAAGTGATTTGTAATCCTTTTTTTTTTTTTTTTTTTTTAAGTGATACTCGTGTGATTGCTGTCCTGGCCACTATTTTTATTTTTATTTTTTTTAAGATTCTACTTATCTATTTGTCAGAGAGAGAGCGAGCATATGAGCACAGGCAGACAGAGTGGCAGGCAGAGGCAGAGGGAGAAGCAGGCTCCTTGCCAAGCAAGGAGCCTGATGCGGGACTCGATCCCAGGACGCTGGGATCTTGACCTGAGCCGAAGGCAGCCGCCCAACCAACTGAGCCACCCAGGTGTCCCTAGAAGCCCTTTTAAATTGGTTTTTATATCCCTCTAATACACTTTTGTCTTTCAGCACTTCTTTTTTTCTGGTACAGCAGTGGATTCCAAGTTTCTCTTCTGTTTTTCCTGATCCATTAGTGGAATTAGCTGTATCTTCAAGGAATCTTAGGTCTTTTAGAGGAGAATGCATTCAGAAGCCACACTCTAGATGATGGATGGGTTTACTGTCATCAGGGTGTTGCTACTTTCAGGGTCTCTGAGTAGACAGAGTTGGAGTATGTATGTATACACTTATCTGTCCATTTATACTTCCTTTTATGTGTATTCTCCCTTTTTAAAATATTTTATTTATTTGAGAGAGAAAACGCAAGCAGGGGGAGGAGCCAGGGGAAGAGGCAATGGTATAATCTGACTCCTCACTGAGTAGGAAACCTGCCCTGGGCCTCAGTCCCAGGACCCTGAGATCATGACCTAAGCTGAAGGCAGATGCTTAACCAGCTGAGCCATCCAGGTGCCCCATGTGTATTCTCTTTTGATCTAGAAACATTGTGTATCATGAGTTTACACTGATGTTTCTGATTCCAGTTCAACACCTCAGGGTTTAATTATAGTTTTTTCTCTATTTCTTCTCTGATAATGAGAATCCTGGCTCTCGTTACTATCAATGTGTACTTAGTCAATCAATTTCTGTGTATGTAACTTATCACCCATCTCCATGGCCACTCCTTTCCCGTGTGGATGCCTCTGAACCCTATTGGACACGTGCCTTTAAACTTAGTATTTGTTCCCAGTGCATTGAGCTGTATTGTCTCATGGATGACTTCCCTCCTCCTCTGAGGCTCTGATTCCTTATACCAGATTGCCTGCCCACATAGACACATTGCTTGTGCCATTTAAGCTCTGAATCTCTACCCCGGGCTGCCCCTCATACAGGGATTCCTTCCTGACCCTTTGAGACACCCCCTGCTGGGCTGACTCTGGAATGAATGCCCTCCTTACTCAGCATTGGTTCTGACTCTATACACAGGGCTGCCCCTTGTGTGGATACGTTCCTAACCCTACGTGGCTCTAAAGCCCTGCAGCAAGATGCACTCAGGTGGAGATTCTGTCTCCATCCTGCTTAAGATCTGGCTTCCTTCACTGGGCTTCTCCAATGCCTGGAAACCCTTCTCTCCCTCTTCTAGCTATGTAGTCCCACCCTAATCTCATGTCTGGATACCCTCCTCTCCATGCTTGGATAACCGTCCTCACCCTCTTCTAGCTACTTAGCCTCTTCTCCTCAGCCCCATCCCATGTCTGTCATCTTGCTTCTCTTCTAACATGCTGCTCTGAGCTACCACATCATCCCCATGCACTAGTCCAGGTGGACCCTGTTCTCCTTCACTTAATGGTTTGATAAATGATTTATTCAGGCAAGGAAAGGAAGAGGAAGAAGAGGAAGAGTCCTTGCACAGTTTGAAGATAGCTCATTTCTTTGCTTCATTAAAGTACAACTGAAAGTGTAAAGGAAAAATCTTAAATATTTACACTGGAGATGACTAAGTAGTGTCAGAAGTGGAAGCTCACAGATGTCAATGTACATATATCTCCATATTTGTGTTCTCAGTATCTAGCATATGGCCTGGCACATGGCAAATATTTATGATTAATGAATGAAAACTTTAAGAATGGGATGACTTTATGGTTTGAGTTTTAAATGGCACTTCTAAATTTTGTGGGATTTTAAAAAACTAACAACTTTCCCCCTCATTTTTATTATCCTAAAAACACATACTAAATAAAACAGTGTAATTTAAGTTCTAAGACGCTTTGAATCTTTATTTCTTCTTGTTTTTGTCTCATTACTTTTCCTCTTTCTACTTAATTATTTCTACAGACATGTTAATGAACTGTGGTATTTAGCCTTCCTTTTGATCTACATCTCCATGTCCATTCACCCTTTTTCATCCTTCTGCCACCAGTCTATTCTAAACCACTGTCATTTCTCAAATGAAGCGTATCTTTTCTTGGGGAAAGAGGCCATATTGATTCTTTACAGGTATTTCTTCTTCTACTGTTATTTCTCCTTCTCCTGTTTCCCCTCCAGTCTTTTCTCCAAGTAGCAGTATGAGTCTTATTCCCAACCATCTCCTCATCCTAATTTCACAGCACTTGCTCATGATCACCACCTCAGACAACTGGCTTCTAAATAATTCCTGAAACACATTAGACTACTTCCTTTTAATATCTTTTCACTGTCTTTCCTCAGCCATGAGGTTCTTTGACTGCTTGTCTCCAAAATTTTGCATTTTCTTCTATCTTTAACTCCTCACTAAACTGCTTTCATTTTGGAGGCTATTTGTCTACCCCAAGTTGTTCTGTTTACTTTCTTCACTTTGAATAGTTCGTAATTATTTTGTCTATTCCCTTTTTATCACCTTTCAACCTCATAGGTAATAGACTCCATCATTGTAAGGACCATGATTATCTTATTTTCCATTGTATATTCTAAGTAGAAAACTTAGATGCTGAATAAACATCTGCTGAATATGTGAATAATAATGCTGAAACATTCACTCAAACAAAATGATAGAAGAGACAGTTTTAAGAATTGGTGCCCTATGGAAATAAAAATATATATATTTTTTCACCTTTCCAAATACATCTTTAATTTAAATTTAAAAAATCATGTGGTTTAAGAAAAGATGCACTATTGTATAACATTTATATTGACTTTTATTTGGGAAATAATGAATTTTTAACTTAATGAGAAAGCTATACAGATTAAATATTTCCATTTCATTTAAAATATTTTTGCAGGGGTGCCTGGGTGGTTCAGTGGGTTAAAGCGTCTACCTTTAGCTCAGGTCATGATCCCAGGGTCCTGGGATCGAGCCCCACATTGGGCTCTCTGCTTGGTAGGGAGCCTGCTTCTTCCCTCTCTGCCTGCCTCTCTGTCTACTTGTGATCTCTGTCTGTCAAATAAATAAATAAAATCTTTTAAAAAAATAAAATATTTTTGCATGTACAAAACAGTTGATTTACTTAGCTTAAAGGTTTTTCAACGTTTCCATTAAGTTACAGATACTTAGTAGCCAAGCCTAGAATTCGAGAGAGCCACTGAAATGTTATGTCAATTCTCACTCTATGCCAACTAAAATAGATACTTAAGTTTTTGAATATTCTCCACATATATATATTGTGGTGAAATATAACAAGGAATCATGTTGAATGTATTTTACCATACCCAATTATTGTGTCTCTGCCTGTGGAGTGCTTGTGGTCCATAGCAATTGATAAGGTCCCAAATGATGTCAAAAGCAATTTATTTTAAAGCAGGGGATTTGGAGACTATGGCCTATGGCTTGTTTATGTTCAGCCCTCAAGGTAAGAATTGTTTTCACATTTTGAAAGCATTATAAAAAAGAAAAACAAAGATAGGAGACAGAGATTGAATGTAATCTGCAGACTCTAAAATATTTACTCTGTGGCCCTTTACAGGAAAAAAAAAAAAAAAATGCCAACCTATCTTCAGAAGCAAAATTGAGAAAAAATAAGAGAAAAAAATGGAATAGGTGAATCTAATGTAGATAAGAGCACATTTTGGAATGGAATACTCCCAGTTGAAGGTTTGATTTTTTTGGCTCTTTTAAATTATGAAGTTTTGGTCATTTTCTTTCTTCCAAATGATCTCTATGGGTAGATAGCTAGAGGGACTTCAAAAATGCTTTTGATGTTTCAAGATTTGTCTTGGATTTTAATGAACAGTATGTTCCAATTTTCCAGACACAAGAAAAACCTCAAGAATATTACTTGTTATACATTATTATACTGGGCAGGATTTTGTCCTGTACCACACTTTTTACTATGTAGTGGACTTAAAACCTCATTAAAATGTGGTACGAATTACCCTGATGTTCTTTCTCCTTTTTTTTTTTTTTTATCTTTCATGACAGATTTGTTGAGGTATAATAGACATGCAGTGCATGGAACATTTAAAGTTATAAGTTTGATAATCTTTTACATGAACATACGCCGTGAAACCATCACTGTAGTCAAGATAATAAGCATATTCTTTATCCCAGCCATGAAAAGTAAAAAATAACCATTGTAAACCCTAGAGAAAGTACAAAAAATTTAAAAGAAGTATAACTAATAAACCAGAAGCAGACAATAAATGAAATACTAACACCCAAGTAATCCAAAAGGCAAAAAGAGAAAAATAAGGAAGAAAGAACAAGTATAAAATTTAGAAGACTAATAGCAAGATGATAGATTTAAACCAACCATATTAATAAATTCTATAAATATAAATATAAGTGGTATAAATTCACCAATTTTAAGGCAGCAACCATAAGAGCAAATAAAAGTAAATAACTATAAATAACTATAGATCTAGACTTTTATTTGCTCTACATAGTTAGATAACTATATAGTTAGATCTAGACTTTTATTTGCTCTTATGGTCTAACTGTATAGTTAGATCTAGACTTTGGAAAAATTAACATAAATATAAATACAGAGTTGAGTTGAAAGAATGGAGAAAGAGTCTCCATGTAAACAGTAAACTTAACCTGGAATTGCTGTTAATATCATAAAAAGTAGATTTCATGGGGCGCCTGGGTGGCTCATTGGGTTAAAGCCTCTGCCTTCGGCTCAGGTCATGGTCCCAGGGTCCTGGGATGGGGCTGACTTTGGGCTGTCTGCTTGGCAGGGAGCCTACTTCCCTTCCTCTCTCTCTGCTTGCCTCTCTGCCTACTTGTGATCTCTCTGTGAAATAAATAAAATCTTTAAAATAAAAAAATTAAAATTAAAAAAGTAGATTTCACGACAAGGGATATTAGCAGAGATAGAGACATGTCACAGTGATGAGTCAGTTTATCAAAACCTAAAAATCCTGCATATATATTAAATTCTAAAAGTAGGTGTTTCAGAACACATGAAGCATCTATTGACAGAGGTGAAAAGAAACAGACAAATGAACAATTAAAATTAGATTCAACATCCTCGTCCTAGAAATTGATAGAAAAGTAATCTATAAATTATGAGGGAGAAAAGAATATTTGAACAACACTGTCATGAGCCAGCATGGCTTAGTTGATATATCTAAAACATTCCACTCAATGGCAGAGCATAAATTCTTTGCAAGCATGCATGAAACATGCACCAAGATAAACCATACTCTGGGTTATAATACAAATGTTAACCATTTAAGTGATTAAAATAATAAGTTGTATTTGTATACAAGGGCAATAAACAACTGAAAAATAAAATGAAAAAAGTAATCACATTGACAATAGCATCTGACAACATTGGGATGGGTTTAATAAAATGTATATCATAAAGACATAAGTACTGAAAATTAGAAGATGTTTTATAATTGTTGATGTGTTGGGTGTGTAGGGAACTAGTGTACTGTATATCCCATAAGCCCAGCAACCTGTGCTTTGTCCTTCTGATTTTACATGGAAAAGTTATGTCAGGCTCTACATAGTATAAGCTGATGGAGTGCCGTGCACTCCTACCTATCTCCTTCTCTTTTCAGGGTGTAGCCTAAGTTTACTCAGAAACTCTAGATCTTATCAGGAAAGCTGATTCAGGTATCAAGCATTTCGTAATTATATCTGATATCTGCCATTTTTCCCTCCTGTCTTTCAGCTTCTTGTGAACATATTGTTATGTTCCAGGAAGTGTAGTTTTTATAGTAAGGATTTAGAAAAAAAAGATAGCTGCATATACGATCACAGTTTTGTAGGAAGGCCTTTGTGAACTATTCATTTCTGTATAACCTGCCCTAATAGTTTTAGAAGCTCTCCCGATGTCAAACTGTTGCTCACACATTTTGGTGTCTTTACTGTTCACTTACTGAGCTCTGAGTGTTTTTTTGACAGACTAATTGCCTGGATTCTTTCCGACCACTTTCTTTCTCTGACTTTTGATCCCGTGGTAGTTTTTGCACCTGGCTCTCGGATATATTCTTATTTTAAACCCTTTTCTGGAAGCCCTCCCTGAATTTGGCTGATGGTCTTCAGTCATCCTTTGGTTATCCTCAGATTTCACCCATTTCTTCTAGTTTTGGTTTAAAAGTGAATTTACATAACTCCTCACTTTGGTGTTAAAATTGAAGACCAAGGTTAATTTTTTATAAAACATTTTGTTTAGGTATGTCAGTACACTGAATGGTATGTAGTAATCTATTAGAAACATTCATTTTAATTCCAGGAGTTTCTCTCTCACAAAATATTTTATGCACTCTGTATTTCATGAAAATGCAGTGTTTCCTCTTCTGAAAACATGCAGCCTGACTGCTGAACACAGTTTAAAAGCCATCAGGAGAATTGTAGGCTGGAAGTGGGTGCTTGTTTGTTAAGGCTTTATTGATTTTACAAGTTAAAGAATGACTGAGTCCTTCTTTTTTTTTTTTTCCTCCTTCCCAAGGAATCCTGTACTCTTTCTGGACACAAACGATACCGAAGAAAGGCAATAAAATGGGTGTCTGGAATAGTTAACACCACCAGGAGCTTTAAGAAGTCTTTGGGGAATTATGTTCCATGGAGGCTTCATAATACAGTGTTTAGACTGGCTGTCTAGACAGTAGGAAATGAAAATCTGGCAGCCTCAGCTCTGTAATACGCTTGATGAATATTAAGTTATGGTGTAGTCATGAGCTCCTTAATATGTACAAGGAAAGCTAAGGTGAAGTTAGCCTGCACCACATTTGCCACAGGGACTCACACTGCCAAAATCAGGATCCACAGCCTCTGGCTTTAAGTAATACATAGAAGATTGCATTATGCCCAAATTTCCAAATAGCACTGCATAATTTTGTCGAGAAACTCTTACCGTCATGAGGCTTCAGTAATCAAATGTTTAATTTTTTCAGCCATGAAACATTTATTTTTTTTTCAAAAGTAAATTTAAGATTAATTATCTCAATTTGGGGGGGTATTTTTCATTTGGGTTGTAGCAAATAATGACTTTTTATGTCTTTGTTTTGTGGAGCCCATAACACCAAGAGTCACTGGCTCAGCTACGCAATGTTAGGTATGTGAATATCTGAGATACATTCTTATTGGAGGCCAAAGGAATGCTTATAAACTCATGTTTGCTTTTCTTTGGGAGTACTATTTCTATGAAAGCATGGCCTTTACTTTTTAAATTCGCCTGGGTGGCTCAGTGGGTTAAAGCCTCTGCCTTTGGCTCAGGTCATGATCCCAGGGTCCTGGGATGGAGCCCTGCATCAGGCTCTCTGCTCAGCAGGGAGCCTGCTTCCCTTCTTCTCTCTCTGCCTGCCTCTCTGCCTGTTTGTGATCTCTGTCTGCCAAATGAATAAATAAGATCTTAAAAAAAAATCAAGGGAATTTGACCTATGTCTATTCTGGAGAGTAAATACTATAAATACATATAAATAAATCACAGATAGGGTGTCACTTTCTCCTAAGTGCATTTTTGCTGAAACAATATCATATGAAGTTACTGGATCATTCTAAAAACAATTTTTAGATTTTGACCACAATAAATGAACCAGAAATTTTATATAAATAAAACGTTTCAGACTATGAAACCATTTAAAGCCACATCACTGAATAGATTTTGGCCAGTTTGGTATCTTAGCCACAGGAATGAGGGATTGATGACTAAGTTTTTAGATTGCTGTGTAAGCAACTTCATTTTCTTTGGGTCACTTAAAAATTTAAGGGCTTCTTAAGGCCTGACATCTGAAATGATTACAGTAGACCAGGCAAGGATAGTCTGATCCATTTCATAAAAATATGCCTTTACCCTGGCACAAAGTTAGTTTAGGGATTAAAATACTGATGATAGTAGGTTTAATAATTTATTTGGGGTAACCATTCATCCTTGGAATATTCCTATGAAATAATTAACATTTGCATATTTCTTGCAGATGCAGAAAATAATATTTTGTGGGGATTCTCACCTTTATCCCCTTCTGATGTGTTTTGTTTCTAGCTCACCTGAGAGATAAATGTCACTCTTCTGGCTCTGACTCTTAGAGGGCTGTGAAGGGGAAAGTGCCTGGCATTGTCTACCAGTGTCTGTGGTATGCAATTGAAAAGTTCTACCTGTAGTTGATATTTGTATCCTTGTGTCTGAAATTGAATAGCGCTGTTTATTTTACTATGTAAGAGCCTACCATTCATCAGTTGTAGGGTTGCCTTCAAACAGGTGGTGTTACAGTTAACCTGTCCTTTCTTTTAAGAATAGTAGGTGGCTTAGAACATGCTAATTAAAAGATATTTAAAGTGGAGTGCCCAGGTGCCTCATTGGTTGAGTGTCAGACTCTTGATTCTGGCTCAGGTCATGATCTAAGGTCATGAAATGGAGCCCTAGTTGGGCTCCGTGCCGGACGTGGATCCTGATTCGGATTCTCTCTTTCTCTCTGCCCCTCTCCCACCTCTAAAAAAAAGATATTTAAAAGCAAAATATTTCATTGTCTAATAAAATGTTACATAAAAATTAAAGTAAGAGGAAAATTCTCTCTTTGAAAGTATATCTAGTAGATTTGATTATTTGCCCAAAAATACCAAGTGCCAGCTATGTCAGGCACAGATAAAACTAAGTAAGTACAATCTTTGCTCCTAAGAAACTCAAATGATAGTAAGAAAGATACATATGTAACTAACCATGTTACAGTGCAGTTGTTCTACACTTTTTACATATGAAGTACTATGGTAGGACACACAAATTGTCATTTTTATTTTCCTTAGCTGTATTTAGATTCTGAGAGGCAGGGTGGTGGCAGGATGGTAGAGGAACAGGAAGAACCATGAAGATCTTCATGGAAGGAGCCCTGTTAGGGTTTTTGTATTTTGAATCTTTGGAGTTAGGTCTGTATACTCAAATAACTTGATGCTTTTGGGTGAACATATAAAATACCTCAGTTCATACAGCCAATTTAGAGAACTTATTACTAACTCTAATTAAACAATATAAATTCATTCATTTAAAGTGTTTATGGGGCGTGGGGGCTGGTGGGTGCCTGGGTGGCTCACTTGTTAATAAGTGTCTGCTTTCTGCTCCGGTCATGGTTCCAGAGTCCTGGGATCAAGTCCCATAACAGGCTCCCTGCTCAGCAGGGAACCTGCTTCTCCCTCTCCAGTTCCCCTGTGCTTGTGTTCCCTCTCTTGCTATCTTTCTCTGTCATAAATAAATAAAATCTTTAAAAAAATAAGTAAATAAAGTGTTTTTGGGCAGCATTGAGGATTAAGGACTAAACCAGAGACTAGATGCAAATTTAAAACGAAGATTTTGGCTGAAAGATGATAAATATGAATGTGGACAGGTTGATGTGTGATTTTTTTTTTTTAAGGACATCCCACATGAATGAGTCCAGCAGTGGTGGGATGTGTACTATTAGGGCTTAGAAGGTTAATTAGCATGTGGAGGGTGTAGTGAAAACCTTACACCTGGATAAAATCATTGTGCGAAAACACAGGCCAAGGGCCTCATTCTGGGATCCCAGTGTGAGCATAGAAGACTCAGAGATATTGGCACCATGTATTCATAAACGTAGAAGAATATGTGAGAAACTCAGGCCTTAGAGAATTTTGATAGTAGACCAATTACAAAAATTAAGTTCCCAAAATATTATTTGGATCGGCTAATATGGATGTCTCTGATGACCTAAATGAGAGTGACAAGGGAAGGGAAAAGTGGCAGATTGTAAGAGGCTTTCAAATGAATGAAGAGGGATTGAGAGAAACAGAAATAGGGATATGAAAAAGCATTTCAAGAAACAATAGCGCAAGAAAAACAGAGCTAGATAGAGAAACACAGCCAGGAATCCCAGCATGGGAGAAACGTGAATTTTGTGTGTGCTGGGGAAAGACCCAGCAGATAGAGAGACAGAAGAGGCAGTGAGAATGTTGTTCTCTCTCAGACAGAAGAGGCAGTGAGAATGTTGTTCTCTTTCAGACTTGGGTGCTAAATGGCATAACCTAGCTGGCTTATTTACTATAGTTAGCAACTTAAAGAGAATGCATCAATGTGTTCAGTAATGTATTTCTTATATCTGTGGAGGCTCCCTCTGTTGGGACTGGTTTTGTCTTTCCCAGAGCCAGATGTCTTTGGAAGAGCTATGAGAAGAAGATCAAGGCACCTGCCCTGTGGTCTTTCTTGCTTGTAGAGTTGTCTGCTCTTGTGCTCTTTGCACCTGTCTTTGCACTGATAACTATATGTCGGCACAGTTATGTGACTTACGTGCGATATATAAATGGTGCCCTTCACTTTGACATCCTTAGGCAGTATACATCTCCAAAAAATGTGTCTCAGCATACAGGGATGAAGCAGAGACAGGCGGCTTGGGCTCCCAGGAATGGGAGGAGCATCCACACCTGAAGGCTCTAGTTCCAGTCCCCAGTTTCTGCCAGTACGATCTATCAGTCCTCTGTCAAAATATCTTTGTAATTCCTATGCAGTTTTCTTTTCTTTAAATTTAGCACAATATCACACTGCTTGAAAAATAAAAATGTTTTCTCTTTTTATAGCTTTTATTCAGTCATTGGTGAAATAACATCTCACTGTTGTGCTAAGGACCGTTTTGATTCGTTCTGAAGACCTACAGTTGCTTTTATTATAAAGTGCCACAACATAAGCACCGAATGGCTGTGTTTGAACATCTGAGAAGAATGGTACCTAAAACCCATTCCTTTCCTATATTTAAGCAGGGAAGAGGGGTTAGTCCAACCAGTTTCACGTAGATCTTTGTAATCTGCAGATTAAAAAACAAAAACAAAATAACCGGCTTAGTAGGCAAAGGCTTAATGCCAAGATTTACTACATGCTCTCTAGACCCCAGCTCAGTGTTCTGTGTCATGATGACCTCATGACTATTGCTCTCGGTAGGATAGAGCAGAGATTGTTAATAATCTGGAAACCCAGTTAAAGTAGTCTTAAGTATAGCAAAACGGTGTATGCAATACCTTTGTTGATACAAAATTTTAATTTAAAATCAGACTGGGAGTTGTTCTCTATGTTCTGCTACTAAGATGGGTGCAGACAGAACTAATCTTACCACTGAGGAGGTTAATTATGAGGTGTGCCATGGGGGAGGGTGGAAATGTCTTTCTATCTTCCTAAGACCTACGTTAACAGGCTTTTGGGGGCTCTTCCACATGCCTAGAATTGGCTACCAGGACCCAAACGTGAAAGTAAGTCTCCCTTAACTCTCCAGAGGTCACAGCAGTCAGGAACTGGGTTTAAAGACTTCTGTGTATGTTCTGAAGGAGCAATACTGGGTGCTCCTGTGGTCCCACTACTACTGTGAATGTACTTAGGAGGAGGAGAGGGCTTCATATGCAGGGAAAAGGACCTGTGCCCTGAGAGGATTATTGCTGAGAGATTTTTTTTCTCCAATCAGTAGAAAGAGAGATGGTTCTTTGCTTTCCTTGAAGCCAGTTGGGAAAATAGAACACTAGGAAAAGTGGTTCTAAACATTTGGGGACTTCTGAAAGAAGGGGAAATTAGGATGTGATTTCTCTTTGAGAATCTGCTTCGATCTGGCCCAGTTCCAAGGGGAACGAGGACAGAGAATGGGGAGAGATGGCAGAGGGATTGGTTGTGATGCAGGCATAGTTTCCCCAGACACTAAATATAAAGAAACAGCTCCGTGAGTCCTAGGGCTCCCACCCAAGTGGGCTGCTTATGGGAGAAACAACCCCAGTACAAATGGGAGCTACAAATGGGTGAGTTGAAGCTGGACCCACATAACTCATGCAGGACATTTTGTAGGTCTGTGATCTCATGCATATCAGAGAAGCCAACCGTGCTTCCTATGAGGGAGTTTGTGTTTGAGTGCTGGCTGTACAGATAATGTGTCCTAAGAGCAATGACCTCCTGAAAGCAGTGGTCTGAAACCAAGTAAAAAGATTTCGACCCTTTCTAATCCTTCCTGTTCTCAACCACCTAGAAAAGCAAGCATCTGAAAAAGGGAGCATGAATGTTAATAGAGTTTTTCCTTGGCTATGAGATTAGAACTTTTAAACAGATTACACTTTTTTTTTTTTAATCAAACGTGACTAGAAAGCTGGGCTCAGAATTCCTTGAAAGGGTTGTTAGTATATTTTGGTAGGATCCAAAAGCACGATTGAAAGAAGAAAATGGAAACCTATCCACTTTATATTTATGCAAAAGATTGAGACTAGTAAGCCAATCTAGCAATGATCTGAAGACTGCAGGTTTGGAAACTTTTAATGACTGCAGTAGAAATTGCCCCCTTACTTTAAATAGTGAAGAAGCACAATGCCTTCTACACTCTCAGAAGCATGGCTCATTACCATAATAGAGAAACTGCCAAAAGATTTTCTTCCCTTATTCTGCATGTCTGTATACATCAGGTGCTCTGCATGGAAATAATGACCTGATTCCAGTTGGAATCTATGAATTCCTTAGTTTGGCAGGCTCAGGTATACGTAAAGATATGTTATGAGACACTATATGGAATCACTGGTACCCTGTAATTCATTGTGAACTTGGGTATATCTCCCCAAAATCCTTTATACTTGGATCAGAAGCCTGTGTATCTTCTTAGGGAACTCTCATGGGAACCAGTTCTCTTACTTAAATATCATTATGAGAGCATGGAAGACCATAAAGCTTATAGGTAGCCCTTCCTGTATATTGGGGTGGAATGATGATGACAGTTAACTGTCCTGGGCACAGCCTGTGGAGCCCAGTTTTCTCAGCGATCCAGAATTATGGTTTAAATATAGGTTTGGGCAGAGATTGATGGTGTACTACTAGGTTTGCTTCAGGATTTTGTATAACCACAGTTCTCTAAGGGAGCCAAAAATGTCTTAGGGGTCCCAGCACAGACTTTAGTGAGTGTTGATAATTACCCACTGTTGTGGATTCTGTGGTAGGTAGGCGTGTTATCACTCATCGTGTGGCTGATGTGTAGAACACCATGTTCCTCACACGACCCCAAATAGATAAGAATGACTAAAGGTCATAGGGGGTCTTCTCTCTAAAATGAGCAGTTTCTCATTTTTACTTATACTGATAATGCTTTTCTAAAAACTACTTAAATAGCCCATAGTAATTCAGTCTGTATCTTCAAAATGGGCCAGTACACAGTGTACGTTCTAGAGCTCAATTCATCTGCTTCAGATTAGATTGAATTTCAAGAGACATGCCTCCAGGCTTATTAGCTTTACAAACAGACTTCAGATGATGATCTAAGTGATTTATTTTGTGTGAAGCTGCAGATGGAGGTCTTAACAGCTTTTAGGACGCAAAAAAAAAAAAAAAAAAAAAAAAAAAATTATGTACCTTCTCTAAAAGGCTTAGAATCTGAAGAAAATGATTGAGATTAGTTCCCACCAGAAGTAAAGGGGAGGGGATGTAAATGTCTGTTACAGATGGATTTATTGAGCAGTGAATTTATAGGAAGTTGATCATTGATCATTGAATGTCAATCGGGAAAGAACCCTGTTGCCCTAGAGATTTCTAGGCATGTTCATAATGTCAAGTTCAGTGGAAATAAAATGAAAACCAAAGGTATCTATTCTTTTGTTGGTTTACTTAAATCAGAAAATAATGTAAAACCCCATATATAAGGAGAATCTGATGGCTGAGGTGGTTTCACAGCAGAGGTCAGCATCCACATCTTGTAGGCAGTGCTTCGTAAAGTGATGATGAATATCGAAGTGCAACCTGTATTATATGCTCAGATAGTTTTCTTAAATATTTATTTATTAGAGAGATCACAAGTAGGCAGAGAGGCAGGCAGAGAGAGAGGGGGAAGCAGGCTCCCTGCTGAGCAGAGAGCCAGACTCCAGACTCAATCCCAGGGCCCTGAGATCATGACCTGAGCCGAAGGCAGAGGCTTACCCCACTGAGCCATCCAGGCACCCCTGTTCAGATAGTTTTAATTAAAATCACAATTTTATCATTATTTGAAAAACAGGAGAGTACACTGATCTATTTTTGTCCGTATATTTTAATCATGGTACTAACCCAGTTATTACTCCTGGAAATGAGAAGGATCAGAAAGGAAAACTTGCAGTTTCTGTATGTATTTTTAAATTTTCCCTTTTCTCCCCTCTCTGAGAGACTCTGGAAAGCAAGGTTAGGGTATTTCATCCTCTTATGCTACTGTTCTTATTATTACTTAAAATATTTCATTAAGTCTATTTCCTGGAGGTGCTGTGCAAAGCTAACTCTAGTCTACCAAAGTGCCCAGACTTGCAGAAGTTAACCATTTAAAAGCCTAGAAGGCTCTATTGGTATATTTTGTTAAATAGGTAACATTTCAAGCACCTGCAATTTGCTTCCTTTACTTTGAACTACATTTTTCTTTACATCTCGGACATTCAGATCATGCCTTGATCTGAAGAGGCCCACTGACTTTCTCTGTATTGTGATCCTTTGTATAATTTTTAATAAGCACACATCTAACTGAATCCTCAAGGTGCCTTTTTATCATCTACTTTCTTCATATTGACAGCCCCACATAATAACTCAGGCACTGAATTTATCCCACCTGCCAAATGAAGCATTTTTGTTTGTTTGCTTTTTTAAGAATTGTTTTCACAACTGTCAAACTCCACAAAAGCTTGCTGAGCACGTGATAGCAAAAACTTTATGGGATAATGATGTGTTTCATTTCAGTTGATATTTGCTCTTTCTCTTGTTATTATTTTCCCACTTTACTCCTTCTGGACTGGGACTCGGCACAGACAGTAACTTCCAATCTTAACCTCCCTCTTCTCCTCTTACCTCCTTTCACAGGGGGCCTGTTAACCAAAATACAAACATATGGACAAGAGGCACTGGTATAGCAACAGACAGCAGCTCTCAGGTTAGAATGTGGGAAACATAAATATTTTAAAATAAAACATTTTAAAGTTTCCCATCTACTGTTGTTTTCTTCATTTTGCCATTACACACTTCTTCACTTTTGTGGAATGCTGAACTTTCCACGAGGAGATTTTCATTAGTTCCTGGAGAATCTAAGCAAACAGTTTATTTATGGTATCTTTAAATATGTTGCTCTTCCTATTTCATCATATTCATTTCTTTTGATTATTTTATAGAGAATTCTTGAGGTTTTATACAGAGGTGTTACCCAAATAGATCTTTGTCATTAAGTATTTAAAACTTTTTTTTTTTAATTGATGAAATCTGTACTTTTTCATCAGTTTGCTCAGTCACAGCCATATGTCTGTCAGGCATGAGCATGGCAGCCATAATCTGCTTAGATTGGGGAGGGATTCAGGAAGGACTCAGTGGAATCTGTCCCCAAGAACAAAGTCTAGTGACAGGTGGCAGTGGCAAAGGCAGTAACTTTGCAGTGGGATCTGTAGTATAATGAAGTGAAAGCAGCACATTTTCTAGAATCGGGAAGGGAAACTACTGCTTTTGCATATAGCATTTGGGGAGTGAGCTCAGATAAAACAGAAGAATCTTTTGGGAGAAGAAGGGTTTTGGGACAGTCTAAAAGAAAGGCGGTAGGGACAACACCTAGAAGCATTTATTTTATAAATACTAATGTGGGATTGATTTGGTTGGTCTCATTATTAACTCAGTCTCAAAATGAAATACTTGGGTGATTCCCACTTTAAGTTGAAGGGCAGATGGCAGGAGCTATAGCTAGAGAGAACAGTACTTTTATACTTAAAGCTAATCTGGCATCCATCCTGTCCCAGGTGCTTCCCACATTTTCTCTCTTCTATTCTTCACTACAGCAGTATCTCTACCTTAAGCATTTGTGTACAACTTCTACAGACAAAGGAACAAGTTTAAGAGATTAAATTTAACAAATACTCACTCGTTAGCAGCCATTCCCTAAGCATTTGCTAACTCTTAGCCCATACAGTTTCTGCCATACTAGTAAAGGACATTGTTTTCTAGGGGAAGGAATTTTGGCTTTGTCCTCAAGTAAGTGGAAAGCAAGTGCTAGCATGCTTAGTTCTTAGATTGAGAAACAAATTGTAACAACCAGCTCTGTGGATAATGGGGGAGGAACAGATAGGGATTAACAGATAAAAGGCCCTTCTAATAGACATGGCAGAAGATAATAACTATCCTAAAGAAGGCAGAACATCTGATTCTCTTTGCAGAGAGTAGAATGGAGAGATATGAAGCAAATTTCAAAGAAAGCATATGGAGCAGGGAAATCTTTGATGTAGTGAGCACCTTGTACATGTCAGATATTTGAGGTATATTTCTACATTGTGCCACTTGAATCCCCACAGTAAAGCCTCTTTCTTTATTTGCTGAATTCAGAAATGTTTGTGATCTCTTGTAAGGAGCAAGAAATCTAAGAGTGAATTACAACAGGCTCTACTGTCAAGTGGTGTAAAGTCTAATCTAGGTATTGTTATTTCTCTTTTTCAGATGTGTAAAGACCAAATCAGAGAGATTATCTCCTCCAAATTCATACCATATCTTAGCTTTCCATTGCCACATCTGTCTGCTAATCCCCTTTCTCACATCTGTACTGAGGGAGTCTAACATCTCTACTCATTTTTGGTAGGTCAGTGTTATATACAGCTTCAAGGAGTCCTACCAGCAGACAGGATTTGCTCCAGATGTTGTCAGACACTGAGTATCAGTTTGTGAGTGAGGGGACTCAAGATAGCTACGTCCTTGTCCTATCTGATATTCTGCTTCACAGTTCAGTCCAGCTCTCTAAGATCCACTTAAATGTATATTCCCCTGGTTCCCGCCTGTCTGACTTACTCAAGTACTCAGATTTTGGGCATGTAAGCTAGTTTTTCCTGGACAAGGGGCTTTATGTTACCACTTCAGTTAGGCAAATATATGATTATTTGGCTAGAGGCAATGAGGAGAGCTGGGGCAGATCTAGAAGAAAAGAGGTACTGTCATCAGAGGCAGCAGTGTCATCTGAAGCCATTGCACTATTTCTAGTCAGGAACATGATGATCAGGGGATGAGGTGAGGCTACTCCTATTGAGGCATAAGATGTAGAGAATTTGGGGATTCAAGATTTTCATGCTCATCTAACAAATATTCTCATCTTGGATTCTTCATTTTATCCTTTTTCTATCAAGGATCTGAATTTGACAAATGAGTTACTGAAACTTATTGAAATTCAGTCCCCTGTGCAGTTTTGTTGTGACTTTAATATCTTGGTCTGATTTGCAGCACATTCAGTACTTCAAAGGATGAGAGTCTCCTTAAAAAGCTTAAATCCCCTCTGGCTTTTAGATCATACCCTCAGATAGTAAATGGCTTCCATGAGCCTTTATTGTTCCCTACCCCTAGTATTTCCAATTCCATTAATAGAGACCAGCCTACACGGCAATTCTTAAGATTGATAATAATTTAATGATTATGTAGCCACTGCCTGTAAGCTGGAATCACCACCCCAGTAGTGGGGTCCATTATTGTCAACTTGGGTGTAAATGAGCCGAGACATGGCTCAGTCATGTCTATCATCTATTGAATGCTCAATCACGTGTGTGTAAAGGGAGAGAAGAATGGATGTATGATTTGGAAATTCTGTACAATTGTCATTGGATTTTTGGCTTTTACAGTCATAGATTTGAAAGCATCGGGATGCTTGGAGAAACTTAAAACCTTTCAATTCATACAAGGTCCAGGCTCTGTAGACTACTTACTTCTATATTATATGACCTGCTCCATATTAGTAGAAAAAAATGAGTGTTTCGTATAAACCAGGCCAGATTGTTGGTACCCACTACTGGCTCTTGCATCTTTTTGCCTGTTCTTTAACATCTCTGTTTGAATGCACGTGGCTTCATGTTTCCATACCACTTAACTCCATCTCCAGTAGCCTGTGACAGGAACCAGAATCCATAGTGGAGAACATATTGGGCCCCATCTGCACCAAAACCAGTCTCAATACTGGAAAGAAATGCCTTGAGGGCAGCCATGATAACTCTGAAAGCTCTACACATACCTCATATTCCTTCCAGGGAGAGATAAGAAAGCTCTGGAACAAATGCCAAGGAAGAGGGTGTTTAACCAAAACTGGACCCTTTACTTGAGTTGGAATCCCCTGAGAATCCCAAAAGGGGAGTTGCTAAGTCCAATCATTTTTCTGGTGAAACTACGTGGAACTAATCTAAGCTATTCCTTGACTTCTTTCACTTTGATTTGTTCTCCCTATCACTAAACTCTTGGCTCTGTGATTTATGATCATTATTCTCTGGTGCTTTTGAATAGGCCCTGCCCAGCAGGTGAAGCTCTGGTCTTTGCTCTCAGATTTACAATCTGCTCCTCATATTGATCCTGGCAGTCCGGCTCTTTTCAGGTGATAGCCGATGACTCCAGACCTTGGCTGGCAGAACCCAAGGTCACTCATTTGCTCAGCCACCCTCTCACTCTGTCACCCAGTATTCAGAAGGGTAGAAGGACATAAAATATCTCAAAGAATGACAGTTAAATGGAGACTGAAAATCACTCCCCTCATATTTCAGTTTACAGTAGGTGATATGCTCTAAGAAGGCCAAAAGACCAGTAGTTTTGATATGCGACATCAGTACAGCTTGGAAATGACATTACTCTCCAGAACACACCAGAGGCATTTCAAGTATAACTTTATCTAAAGGCCTTTGACTGGATTCATGAGATTTGGGGCTCAGAGAGAATGAACCTAAAGAAAGTTGTGGCTCAAAGATTTTGCCAATGAGGCTGATAATATTTTTAATTACTAGAGATCTGTAAACTTAAAAAAAAAATCCCAAGAGAGGAATGGGATGAAGATGGACCAATCTTACCTTTGGAAGTGGCCCATTTTGCTCTGGAGGCACTGTGTATGTCGTTAACCACATACTACAAAACACGGGATTTCCCATAGACACCACAGTTCCTAGAAGCACGTGTATACCACTCTCTTCAGCCCCTTTTCAGCATATAAATATGTTATTTTATAATGACAAGTCATTTAATTTTTCAGCCTTTGAAATCCAGTGATTTTAATGCCATCAATTTCAATAACATGTTGGGATGAGGAAGAGGGAAGGCTTTGGATCCTAAAGAGAATGGTTCACTTATTAAGGAAATAGTATAACATAAAATTTATTTGTAGGTGAAGATGTTTCCATGTTTATTCTTTTGGGGACTCACTGTTTTAGCCACATGAAACCTGTGGAAATTAGCTATATCTGCAATTATATCTTCCAGTAGTAATTGTTCTTTTCCTCCCACTCCCTTGGGATATGAATAGCTCCTGTCTAGGAACATTTCTCCCCGCAATGTAGAATATAAAGGAAAAACATGCCCTGTATGTGCCGCTTAATCTCTAGGGAAGTTATTTAGACTCACTGGACTTCAGTTTCTTCAGCTGTAAAGTGGGGACTAGTAATAACCTTAGTACAGGGTTACCAAGAGAAGAATGTAAGTAGCACATGAAGAACACCTGGCATAGTGCACAGAATGCAGGTCAGACTAAAAACATTTTAGTTTGTATATTCTGGGTATAAAAGCCCTGATACATTTACCCCACGTAGTGTATTATGTAGAATATTATGTAAATGTCTTACCTTTTGGAAGCTTCACCTCTAATTTCAGTATTAACTTTGAATCGGGTAAATGTTTTGTCTTAAGATGCTAACTTGGGTTGTTTAAACCTATATGGAAAATAAACCTATCTGTCTTTACCAAGTATTGTTCTACTTACATATTTTTAATTGAGTCTACTCTAAGATATTTTTAGTTAAATCATACTCTCTTTTTATCTTAGTTTTTCAATTAAGTGCCTACTTCTGTTAATTTTCTAAATTGGAGATGCATATAAAAAAAAAATCTTTACTTTTTTAGCCATCTCTGTACTCAATGTGGGCACCAAACTCACAACCCTGGGGTCAGAATTCGCATGCTTTTCCAACTGAGGCAGTCAGGCGCCCCCATCTATCTTTTTTTTTCTTTAATCTTTTAAGGTGTTATTTTATTTTATTTTTATTTTTTATTTTTTCAGAAATAACCTAATTTTTGATCATTTACTTTCAGTATTTTATATTAATATAGTATTTCATTATAAAAATATACATATTTTCCTTAAATACGCTAATTGAAGCTGTTTTCCTTTTATTATACAACACTATATAAACATTTTGCTGCTAAATTTTTGTCTGTATATGTCATTATTTTCTTTTTTTTTAACTTTTTATTTTTTTATAACCATATAATGTATTATTAGCCCCAGGGGTACAGGTCTGTGAATCGCCAATTTAACACACTTCACAGCACTCACCATAGCACATAAAAGGTGTTATTTTAAAGCTGATGATCCTTCTTGGCATACCCTGTCCCCAGGGTGCATATGGTAGAGGAGGTTCAACCTGGTAAGTAAACAGAGTGGCTGTAATGGGAAATATGCATGCAGGAAATAGGAAAAGCCAGGACCCAAATGCCTTGGAGCAATACTGAATTCATCCATCAAATGTCTGTTCACAGGGTCTGGTTTCTTGTACCTGATGTACGTTCTGATTGGGTAGTGATGAGGCCTAAAAGTTAAAAAAAAAAAATTATCACTTTTGAAATTTGAAGCTTCATTAGTTTGCATGGGGTTAGAGATTGACCAAGAGAAGAAAAAAAAAAGTCTAGAAACAAAACTGTGAATTAAGGTTAGGGTATAGAACCATAGTAATTTCGGATTAAATGAAATTTAAAATAAAATTTTAATGGTATAAATTCCACATCTCATGTGTCTGATTTTAAAGTCCACATGTATGCATATGTTCTAGTGCCTTCTAACCTCAGACAGAGATGAGTTTGAATGCTGCCTCTGTTGCTCACTTGCTGTGCTATCTTGAGTAACTTTCTCTCAGATGACTTTCTTATGAGCATTTTGGGACAGTTGTGATGCTTCTTATACAGATGCTACAGATGCTTCTTCTAC
The DNA here is from genome assembly GCA_003697995.1 of Taxidea taxus jeffersonii. Taxonomy (NCBI): domain Eukaryota; kingdom Metazoa; phylum Chordata; class Mammalia; order Carnivora; family Mustelidae; genus Taxidea; species Taxidea taxus. The sequence goes on along the minus strand of RCUC01167342.1, from coordinate 17,528 downwards.
AGATCACTGATATATGTGAACTTCTAAAATAGTGGGTATACAGTGCTTTTTAGGTGACTCATCCTTGCCCTTATAACTGACATTTTATTGAAATGATTCAGTTGTAGTCTACATTGCAAAGAAAACACCTAGCAACATGACCTGCTTTTGCAGATTTGTCATTAATCTTCTGAAAATGTTTAATTATATATAAAAAGAAAACCTGCTTGAAGTCTATTCTTAGAGTCATTTAATTCTGTTTCTGCAAATAAACTATAGTCTAATTGTATTTTGACATTTGGGTTTTCAGAATGGATAATTTTAAATACACTTTGTAACTGGAGCCTATTCAAAGGTTATCTTTATGAGTTCCTTTTCTGTTTCCCTACCTTTAGACTCTTCATTATTTTACTTTTTTTTTTTTTAAGATTTTATTTATTTATTTCACAGAGTGAGAGATAACCAGAGCATGAACACAAGCAGTGGGAGTGGGAGGAGAAGCAGGCTTCCCGCGGAGCAGGGAGCCCAACGCGTGGCTGGATCCCAGGACCCCAGGATCATGACCAGTACCAAAGGCAGGCGCTTAAGGACTGAACCCAGGCGCCCCTTCATTATTTTAATTTTAATGTAAATTAATTTTACTCTTTTCCTAGAATCATTGTTTATGTAATATTAAACTAGTCATTAAGGAGAATAATAAACATATAAAATAAAAGGCATTTGTTTTTAACAACAGCTTCAATTATTACTGGTGAAATGTTGATATTTTTAAAAAGGTTTTGGTGTCTTTAAAATGTCTTTCATCAGGGCGCCTGGGTGGTTCAGTGGGTTAAGCCTCTGCCTTCTGCTCAGTTCATCTCAAGGTCCTGGGATCAAGCTCTGTTCGGCAGGGAGCCTGCTTCCCCCTCTCCTTCTGCCTTCTGTTCTGCCTACTTGTGATCTCTCTCTCTGTCAGATAAATAAATAAAATCTTAAAAAAAATAAATGTCTTTCATCAGTTTTCATAGTTTTCAGCATAGTTTCAGCCTCCTTGGTTAAGTTTGTTCCAAAGTTTTGTTTGGTTTTGTTTTCTGATGCTACTGTACGTGAGATTATTTTCTTAATTCCCTTTTTGCGTAGTTTATTGTTAAGATACAGAAACATAACTGATTTTCTTTTTTGTATGTTGATTTTTTTTTTTTTTACCCTGCAAATTTTTTATACTTGTCTATTATTCTCTTGGCTTTTTGTGGATTATTTAGTTTTTTTCTACATGTAAGAACATGTCATCAGCAAACATAATTTTACTTCTTCCTCTGTGACTTGGATGCCCTTTATTTCTTTTTCTTGCCTGATTGCCTTGACTATGACTTACAGTTCTATACTGAATAAAAGCAGCAAGAATGAGAACCTTTCCTTGTTGTTGATCATTAGAGGAAAAGCTTTCAGTTTTAAACTGTTGAGTGTGATGTTAGCTGTGGCTTTTACTTTAATTAAAGTAAATTCCTTGTATACCTAGGATGTTGAAAGGTTTTATCATGAAAGGGTATTGAATTTTCTCAAATGGTTTTTCTACATTTATTGAGATGATCACATGATTTTTACTCTTCATTCTTTAATGTGATATTTCACATTAATGGATCTATCTTGAACCATTCTTCATCCAGTTATAAATTCTAGTTACTCATGGCACATGGTCCTTTTAATGTGCTGTTGGATTCAGTTTATTAATACTTTTTTTAAAGGTTTTTAATTTCTTTATGTAACAGTGAGAGAGATCACAAGTAGGCAGAGAAGCAGGCAGAGAGAGAGAGGGGGAAGCAAGACTCCCCGCTGTGCAGAGAGCCTGATGTGGGGCTCGATCCCAGGACCCCGAGATCATAACCTGAGCCGAAGGCAGAGGCCTAACCCACTGAGCCACCCAGGTGCCCCATTATTTTTAAGGGATTTTGTATCTTTATTTATTGGGATCTTGGCTTATAACTTTCTTGTAGTATCTTTGCCTGACTTTGGTAATAGGGTAACGCTGGCCTCATAAGATGAGTTTTGCAGTGCTCATTCCTTTAATTTTTGGAAAGTTTGAAAAGTTTTGGCCTTATTTATTTATTTTTAAAATTTGGCAACATTTGCCAGGGAAAACATCTGGTCCTGGGCTTTTATTTTTTTTTCTTTTTTAAGATTTTATTTATTTATTTGACAGAGATCACAAGTAGGCAGAGAGGCAGGCAGAGAGAAAGAGAGGGAAGCAGGCTCCCTGTTGAGCAGAGAGCTTGATGCAGGGCTTGATCCCAGGACCCTGAGATCATGACCTGAGGCAAAGGCAGAGGCTTAACCACACTGAGCCACCCAGGCACAACCTAGGGCTTTTTTTTTAATTGGAAATTTTGATTACTGATTCGATCTCCTTACTTATTAATTTGTTCAGATTTTCGATTTCTTCCGGATTCAATCTTGGTAGGTTGTATATTTCTAGAATTTACGTATTTCTTCTACGACATTCAGTTTGTTGACATATAATTGTTAATAGCAGCCTCTTATCCTTGTTATCTCTCTGGCACCAGTTGTGATGTCTTCTCTTTGATTTTTGATTTTACTTATTTGAGTACTCTCTTTTTTCTTAGTTAGCCTGGCTAAAATTTGTTAGTTTCGTTCTCTCTTCAAAAAATTAACTCTTAGCATTGTTGATTTTTAAATTTTTCTACTCTGTTTCATGTATTTATTAAATTAAACCCTTATATTACACCACACATAAAAACTCAACACAAAATGCACTATAGACTTCAGTATAAGATTTGAAACTGTATAAATCCTATAGGAGAACAGAAGTAAAGCTTCTTCACCATAGTGTTGGCCATGATTTCTTAGCTAAAATGCCAAAAGCATAAGCAACAAAAGTAAAGTCACAAGTGGGACTACATCAAACTGAAAAACTTCTATGCCTCAAAGCAAACAATCAACAGAGTGAAAAGGCAACCTATGGAATGGGAAAAAATATTTGAAACCATGCATTTGATAAAGAGTTAATATTCAGAATGTTTAAGGTTCTCCTATGATTAAATAGCAATGAATAAATAAATAGTCAAAGAACTTGAATGGACATTTCTCCAAAGAAGACATGTGAATGACCAACAAGTGTATAAAAAGATGTTAAACATCATTTAATAGGGGGAAATGCAATTCAAAAGCACAGTGGGATATTGCCTCACACCTGTTATGATGGCTATTATTTAAAAAAAGTAGCAGGTGTTGGCAAAGATGTAGAGAAATTGGAACCTTTGTATGTTACTGGTAAAAATGTGAAAAGATACAGTATCTATGGAAAACATTGTAGAGTTTTCTTAAAAAATTAAAAATAGAGCTACTGGGGTGCCTGGGTAGCTCAGCTGGTTAAGCATCCAGCTGTTGATTTTGGCTCAGATCATGATCTTAGAGTCATGAGACTGAGCCCCTCATTAAATTCTGCACTGGGCATGGAGCCTGCTTAAGCTTCTCTGTCTACCTGTCCCTCTGCCCCTGCCCCCCCCCAAAAAAAGCAAAATAGAACTACCATTTGATCCAGTAATCGCATGTCTGGATATTTATTCAAAAGAGTTGAAATGAGGATCACAAAGAGATGTCTGTACTCCCATGTGTATTGCGCCATTATTCAAAATAACCAAGAAAAAATTGTGGAAACAATGTAAATGGCCATCTGCAGATGTACAGATAAAGAAAATGTGATATATACATAAAACGGAATATGGAATATTATTCAGCCTCGAACAAGAAGGAAATTCTGCCGTAAGTGGCAACATGGATGGATCTGGAGGACGTTATACTAAATGAAATAAGCAGTAACAGAAGGCAAATACTACTTGACTCCAATTATAGCAAATATCTAAGACAGTCAAAATCACAGAAGCAGAGAGCAGAATGGCTGAGGGAAGGGGGAAATGGGAAGTTTCTGTTCAATAGGTAGTGTCAGGTCAGATGAGTGAGTGTAGATACCTGTATAACACCACACCTATTCTTTTTTTTTTTTTTTTTTTTTTGTAGATGGAGAGCACAGGAGCGAGCACAGGCAGACAGAGTGGCAGGCAGAGGCAGAGGGAGAAGGAGGCTCACTGCTGAGCAAGGAGCCCGATGTGGGACTCAATCCCAGGACGCTGGGATCATGACCTGAGGCGAAGGCAGCCGCTTAATCAACGAGCCACCCAGGCGTCCCCACCACACCTATTCTTAACAATGTGTCTTGTGCACTTAAAAATTGAAGGGCACCTGGGTGGCTGATTCAGTTAAGTGTCTGCTTTTGGCTCAGGTTATGATCCCAGATTCTTGGGATGGAGTCCCACATGGTGCTCGCTCCCTGCTCAGTGGGGAGTCTGCTTCTCCCTCTCCCTTGCTCATGCTCTCTCGCTCACTCTCTTTCTCTCTCTCAAATAAATAAAATCTTAAAAAAAAATTGAAGAGGTTAGATTTCATGTTAAGTATTCTTACCACAGTAAAAACAAAACAGTAATTTAACAAATCAAGTTAGTTTAAATGTATTTCACAAGCATTATTTCTTTTTTGTTTGTTTTGCATTTTATTAATCCACAGTTGCCGTGTAATGTTTTATTATATGACTGAATACTTTTATTTCCACATAATTGCTTTTTCCCTCCCTAATCTTTTAACCAGATCCTCTGAAAGAGCTGGAATGCGTAATATGATTTAAAAGAGCAGGATTAACCTCCATTTTTATTTAAATTCAAGCCAGTTTGTTTCAGTTCCATAATGTTCTAACTTTTATTACAAATGTTTTCTTGGATATAAATGATTCATTATAATCCTTCTATAGATATCAATTGGCTTTTCAGACATTATTCATAGCAATATTTATTGAGACTATTTAATGTGACTAGGTCTTTACAGCCATTATCTGCTTTCTTTTATTTCATTCTTCTGAGATATAAACTATCATTATCCCTACATTTTGCAAATTTGAAGACCAAACCTTACAGAGATTAAGAGAGGAATCCATGGTGATATTGATCCGCAGAGACAGGTGGAACCCACATCCACATTTTAGAACATTTAGAAAAAAATGAAGAGGAGATACAAAACAGTCACTTGTTTTTTGGGTTATTTTTGGAAGTAAAACTGACAACTTTGTGTAAGAATGTTCATGTTGCACTGAGGGTATTGTCTCTTCAGATCACAATTAACTGTATCTAGCCAATAAAAGTCACTTCAGTATTTAGAGGCCAGGTTTTTAACAGTACAATTTATGGGGTCAGTTATGATTTATGCGTTAGCAGTGACACAAAATAGGCTGAGTAGCAGTTCTCAAAATAGACTGAAGAAAGAATTCCACCAGTTAGAGGCAGAATATGGTGATGTCCTGACTCCCATCTTAGGGCAAGGCTTTTCCAGCCACCACCCATGGCATTCCAGTTGGCTGTTTCCAAATAAATATACCAGTGGCTTGTTGAGCAGCCCTAGTGTTCCCTTACTCTTACCCCTCTTGGCTTTTTAGGACAGTAATTGGAATAAAGGACAGGAAAAAAGCTCACAGGTTTATCTGTAGCTATTCATTCACTCATCTTACAGTGATTCTGTAAGCACCATAAATATGCCAAATAGGGCCTTCTAGTCGCTGTGGATACAAAAGGGATTGTTCCAAGCAAAATGGGTAAAAAAATTTTAGGTGATTTTAAGGCCTCCTCTTATGTGGACCCTAGTCTTATCCATACTTAAACATTTACTTTCATTTTTTTTTCCTTGATCATAGGAATTTGTTAGTTTTAGAGTGAATTGGTATATACGTTATTTATAAGTAGTCATATAATATTCAACTTGGATTTTTAATTCATTTTGGACATTATTAACTAAGATTCCACAAATCTCAAGCACTACATAAAAGGAATTCTAGCAAACTGGTTATATATACAGTATCTAGAGCTAGAATTCCCCTGTCTGGATCCCAGCCCTGCCAGTTAACAGTTTGGGAAGTTTTTAAAATGCTCAGTATCTTGGCTTCCATAACAGTAAAATGGGCACAATAGTTCTAAGGTATCAGGTAGAGTTTTTTTGAAGATTGTTAATATAGATTGTGTGGGTAGCTATTATTACTTCTGTCAATAAATGAGGAAAGCAGAAGAATAAAGTGTGAAAACTAGTAAAACAACAGACTCCATCAAAATCAGAAAATACTCCATACCTGTAGCACCACCTTTTCCGCTGAGAACTGATCCTGGTGTGCCTTCCTTCTGAGTCCCAGCACAGCCTTTCACTTAGGTAGTGCTCCAAGCATCAGTCCAGGGGAGGTGATCTTTGAAACCAGTTTGCCATCCTAAACCTGTTCAGGACAGCATCTCAGTGCTTCATGTACTGACCGGTTCTTCTAGGAAAAAGAAGTAAATTGGAAGGATTCAAAGTTCCTTGTACTGAAGGTAATCATATTTTTCAGTTTGTCCCAAAAAGCCTCTGTTTTCAGCCCAGTGTAATTGTTGTTAGTATTCCCTCTCAGTCTCAAAGTTTTCACTTTGGATGATATATTTTATAACAACCTTAACTGTATCTTATTATAAAGGGAGTAATGTAGATTATTTTCACTATTTTGAACTTGATGTTTCTTTATAACTGTCAAGGAGCAACAGCTGATTCTTACACATATGAATATTAAAGTCCAGCTGTAAAGACATTTATATCTATGAAAAAATAGCTTCATAAAGCTTTCAAAGGGTAAGTTTCATCTTCACTTATATTTTCCAATAAATGTTAAGATTTTATTGCTTTTTCAAATACCTAATTCTTATGGGTGTGTAACAATTACTCACAGTTTCAAGAAATACAACCCTAAAACTTGGATTCAATGTCCCTTGCGGGGCCAGCTTCTTTTTAAGTGACTAGAACAATTTACCATCCTCAAGAGGCTTATTAATTTCTTATCTCCAGATGACAGTCTTAAAATAGATGGCTCATTTACAAACTATTAGACAGTCCTTTATGAACCAGTGCATATGTTTAATGTTTATCTTTTAATAATGAATTTTTTATACCATAGATAAATTGAACTCAGGAAATATTTACATATCCTAAATCAAGTCCATGTAATAAATTATTCGCATAATTGTGATGGAATCCTTATTCAGAGGATAAAGGTTTAATAATAAACATTTTCATTCAACCATGGTTATTGAGTGTTGAACAACTTTCCTGACATTTGTCTTCCTACAACCAATCACAGATGAATTTATAACCAACCACAGATGGATTTATAACAAATAATGACTTGGTAAGTGTTAATAGTTAAATTATTTTTAATTAGTTTTGACTTAGCATCTTCAAAGTTTTAAATATATTTACAAAAAAATCAGTGGTCTGGGGCACCTGGGTGGCTCAGTGGGTTAAAGCCTCTGCCTTCAGCTCAGGTCATGATCCCAGCGTCCTGGGATCAAGCCCCACATCGGGCTCTCTACTCAGCAGGGAGCCTGCTTCCCTTACTCTCTCTCTGCCTGCCTCTCTGCCTACTCGTGATCTCTCTCTGTCAAATAAATAAATAAAACCTTTAAAAAAAAAATCAGTGGTCTGATAAGTCATTCATCAAAGCAGCTATTACCATTATTAATTCCCTTACACTTCGGATTTTACACACACATACAGCATTTGCAAATAATTTGAGTTTTTGTAGACCCCAAATATTACTTATTAAAATCCAATCTAGGGGCACCTGGGTGGCTCAGTGGGTTAAAGCTGCTGCCTTCGGCTCAGGTCATGATCCCAGGGTCCTGGGATCGAGCCCTGCATTGGGCTCTCAGCTCTGCAGACAGCCTGCTTCCTCCTCTCTCTCTCTCTGCCTCTCTGCCTACTTGTGATTTCTGTCTATCAAGTAAATAAATAAAATCTGTAAAAAAAAATAAAATCCCACCTCTTATTTACAACTATCCTAGTGGAAGTAGTATTAAACCAATTCAAGTTGATTTTAGTAAGAAATTGAGAAGATCAAGTGAAAACATGCCACCGGAAAACCTAAGTTTCCGTGGATTCCTTATTAAGAAACCAAAACCAAAGTGTAAAAGTTGTAACATGGTAGACACTATATATACATAGTAAAACAATTTTTTAACATTGTTCATATATTAGACAGCTACGATTATATGATTTTTTAGATTTGAATGATGTTAGAAAGTATTTATTATTTCTGTTACTAACAGATATGAATTGTTTCCTAAGTGCATTTCTTTCAAATGTGGTTATTGGTAATATATTTAGATGTAGTTTTATAATGGGGCTTGGAGAGTAATAGAGTATAAATGTCAGAAAAATAAGCTGGCCAATGGCATAAATTTTAGCCTTGTTATTTCTGCTAAAATTATAGTAAAATATTTGGTAAAGTGTGCTAAAAATAGATCATGCCCATGGGTTATGAAAAGCCATCTCCTTAAATCTGAATTAAATTGACTATGAAGACAAATCATAAATATTTCAGCCATGTTGGAAAAAGTCTGATCTGTGTTGTCTCTTGGAAATGGTCTTCTTGTCTTCTTGCTTGCTAAAAATGATTCTGTGGAGTATATTTGTGCATTTCAACAAAATAGTAAAGAATATAACCCCAGTGCCTGCAACACAGTAATTGTTCAGAGAATGTGGCAGTTCTCCCCCTGTCTTTATGTCTCTCTCTCTCTTTTTATCTCTTTTGGTCTCTCTTTCTCTTGCTGGCTCCATTTCTGATTTTTCTCATTCCTTGGTCTCTTAAGTGTGTGTATGCCTCTGACTTTCTCTCTGCCTTTCTTTTCCTTACCTTTTCAAACTGAATTAGAAGATCCAGTTTCTGCCCAGTTTCATAAACTCAATAATATCTTAGGTTACAGCTTAGAATAAATTGGCTTTTTAAACTCTTGGGGACAGTCAATCCCAGTAAAATTTCAAGAGCAGAAGGATGTACTGATAATTCTAATTCATTTGTAGTCCTCTGACTTCCCTATTCTCTCTTTGCCCACTCTTAAAAACTGGTTACATTATCTGATTCAGTTCTAACCTAATTCAATTAAAAAGATTACTACAGGTTTATTGTATGCAAAGCAGCGATTTAATTTCTCTGGGGAATGACGGTTAATAATTTATCATCTAAAAATGAATAATATAGAAGATGATATAACAGTGGATGTGTATGAATATGTATGCATGTAAATCCAGAGCTTAAGAAAACTGAAACTATAGACTGCTGAAGATAGTTGATAAGTCAGCCATTTTAACACACACTTCTCAGAGACTGACAAATCAAGTAAGAAATAATGAGAGGTATCTGAGGTAAAAGCAAAAGAATGAATATAGCTTAGACTACTAGTTATAAAGGTATGAACCAGAACATTTACAAAACCAGACTATGGATTATGTCACTAAAACCCTAAGTTATTCCTGGTATCAATATTATACAGAAGAAATTCTCCAGTTAAGACTTAATAACCTAGGGATGCCTGGGTGGCTCAGCTGGTTAAAGCACCTGCCTTCAGTTCAGGTTGTGATCCTAGGGTCCTGGGATCAAGTCTTGCATTGGGCTCCTTGCTCAGCAGGGAGTCTGCTTCTCCCTCTGCCTGCTGCTCCCCCTGCTTGTGCTCTCTCTCTCTTTCTGGCAAATAAATAAAATCTTTTTAAAATGAAAAAAAATTAATAATCCAAAGCTTTATTAAAAATTTAGTATGTTTAGAAATCAAATGATGCATTTTTAAATAATTTATAATAAAAGAAAATTATAAAGATTGCTAAAGAAGATTATGAAGCTAAAAGCTATTTCATAGAAAAGATTAATAAAAGAATGTTATAATTCTGAAATGAGGTAAAATAATTCCAAGTTCTAGCTATTTTCTAGGAATTCTGTCAATTTTTTAAGACTAATTAAAGTGTCCACATAAAATGTGGAAGAAAAGAGAAAAATTGAACCTTCTAAACTCATTTAAGGAGACTAGTGCAATTTTAATCCCAATAAAAAAGAAAAGTATTGGCTCTTCCTATGATTGTATAAGGAAAATCAGAAATAATGTAAGGGCTAAATAAAATGAAAATGTATTTTACAGTACATAATTGTCAAGTAATAGTTATATAAGTTACAAAATGATTCATCAGAAATTTATCAATATATTTTATGTAACTCCATTTATGTATTAATGATTTCTAGGGAAAATTATTTGATATCTTTAGATGCAGAAAAAATGCTTTAGTAATGTTTTGATAACAACTCAACAAATCAGGGATATATGGGAACTGACATTTATATGTACTTGTTTTTCTGTTATATAAGAAGGACATATAAGTATATATATATATATTTTATATATGATATATATAGGTATATTCCTATAAAGACGGACATTCCTAATGAATTTATCTAAAAACATATAAAATAAATGTTTTTCCATTAGGTGCAATGATTGCTGAAATTCTACAACAAACACTATACCTATTGAAAACATGTAGATGCTCTTTTTAAAAGATGGATCAAGATGAGGACATTGACTAAAACAGCTACTATAACATAGCATTTGATGTCTTGATCAGTGCTCTGAGAAAAAATAAGTGTTGATAAGAATTGAAAGAGAAAAGAGGGGTGCCTAGGTGGCCCAGTGGGTTAAGCCTCTGCCTTTGGCTCAGGTCATGATCTCAGGGTCCTGGGATTGAGCCCCACATTGGGCTCTCTGCTTGGCAGGGAGCCTGCTTCCCCTTCTCTCTCTGTCTGCCTCTATGCTTATTTCTAATCTCTCTCTCTCTCTGTCAAACAAATAAATAAAATCTTTATTTAAAAAAATTGAAAGAGAAAAAGATAAAATTGTGATTTGGGGGAAAATTTAGTGGTTAGGTACCTAAAAACAAGAATGATCACAGTAAATCAGTATCATAAAGTATTGGACAAGTTTTTGTGGACAAGTTTTCCACAAAGTTGTCAGGTAAAATACAAACATAATGAAATCAACAGCATCCTTCTCTAAACCAGTGATAACCAACTATAAATAAGACACTTTGTAGAAAACTCAAAAAACTAAAATGTATTTAGGACTTAGCTTAACCACACATAAGAAATCTATGGAAAAATTCTGAAGGTAATAAGGTAGGAAGTGATCTGGATGAATGGAGAGACATTGCTAGCCTTTAATCAGTGATAATGTATGTTTTTTTAAGATTTTTAAAATTTATTTATTTGACAGACAGAGATCACAAGTAGAGAGGCAGGCAGAGAGAGGGGGGGAAGCAGGCTCCCTGCTGAGCAGAGAGTCCGATGCTGGGCTTGATCCCAGGACCCTGGGATCATGACCTGAGTTGAAGTCAGAGGCTTAACCCACTGAGCCACCCATGCACCCCGATAATGTATGTTTTTAAAACTGCTAATATTTAACATTAGTTACTTTGATCAATTCTATTCAAACCCCCCCTTGGATACTTTTGAGAACCATGATAAATTTACTCTAAAATATAAATGGAAGAATAAAGGTTAACAAGTAGTTAAATATAGTCTTAATCCTTGCCACTTAACATTTGATTCTTGGACAGACACCATCATTGTCATCATACTGTGGGATCTGATAATTTATGGAAGACTCTTGGGACTCACCCCCAGACCTAGTGGGTCAGAATATGTATTTTATCAAGGTCTCCAAGTGATCTCTATGCAAATTTTTCTGTGTGTGTGCATGTGTGCGTGTATACAGGTTTATGTATGTTTTACTAGAAAAGAGATTACTATAAATCAATAAGAGAAAGATAACATCTCAACCTAAGATTACAAACAGTTGAACCAAGAACTGCAGAATACTAAAAAATCAGTAATCTTATAGGGAGAGGTTCATTTTCTTTGGTAAATAGAAAAACAAAAAAAAATTTTTTTTTCACACATCTGCCTCCACTGCAAATAGAAGCTGGGACACTTCCATCAATAGTAAATTAATTTACAGAAGTAGGGGTTCAATGAAGCCAGCTGGTTGGAGCCTTTGGAATGTCATGCAGATGCTGACCCAGAGCAGCAAGAAGAAGACTACAAAGCCATGAAGAGGGAGGCCACCAAGGAGATGAGGAGCTCTTTGTAGATATCCTAAGTGTTCTTGGTGGCAATAAGCTCTTAATGGAAGAACCAGGAGGTAAAGAACATGCCAGTGGCCAATAGCACCATGGTCAAATGAGGGAAGGCAACCAGGTTCACTGGGCTGGTTTATCTGCTCATGGCCTCAAGCTCCATTTTACCAGGAGCAAGGTCATCTATTGCTCCACCACTGGAATAGAAAAATAAAAATTATATAAAAAGGCACCATTTTGGATATATTATGGACCTAGATAATGCCACATGTTTGGCGGAATGTGAACTCCAGGAATCCTGACATTCTGTCAGGAGCTGTCGATTACTGCAGGACTCCTGGAAAGCACTGAAGCAGTTCTCAGTAAATTAAATACTCATGTGTTCAATGGGCCAGCAATCCCAGTCCTGGACATAGACCCCAAAGTCTACGAGGGAATATGCGCAGGTTAATTAGTGCAGTGTTGCTTGTGGTATCAGCAAACTGCAGACTCTCCAGGCATTCATAGCTTCAGGATGGACAGGCGTGTGTGGTGGTGTACACTGTGGGGTGCTATGCAGTTATATTAGATAGTGAGCAAAATAAACACACATGCTGAAGACAACATACCTTGGGGTGTCTGGTGGCTCTGTCAGTTGGGTATCTGCCTTTAGCTCAGGTTGTGATCCCAGGGTCCTGGGATGGAGCCCCACATCAAGCTCCCTGCTGAGTGGGCTGTCTGCTTCCCCACTGCTCATCATGTCGCTCCCTCCGCTGATTCCCCCTATCCAAAATAAAAAAAATCTAAAAAAAAAAAATCATACCTTGTAGGAAAGTAAAAATAACTAGCTTGTTAGCATCATTTTCATAAGTTAAAGTGATAAGAACGAAAGCTGTTCACTTTATGAGACCACATAGAAAAGAACCATACTCATCAAACACATTGGAATAGTACTGTTTTAGGGAGGTATGGAATAGGAATGGGGAGTAGGTAAAATATACCAAATAATTGAATAGGAAAAGGGACTAATGGTAATGGTTTGCTTTGAATTAAGGTGCATAATTAACTTTTTCAAAGAGAAAGAGGGAGGCAGAGATAGAATAGAAATTATAAGAACTTTAATGTAAATTATAAAAATAATTATGTAAATTATAATGCAATTATGTAAAATGTAAAAGTCAGTAGGCCCTACATTCAAGAGTTTTGAGATCTACCGTCATCCAGTACAATAATATAATGCTTAGAAGTGATCCTTCGCCTGAGCATTTTAATACATTTCAGTGTGTTAATACTTTGCACTATAATCCCAAGAACACTTTTTAAGAGCCGTGATGGTGTTAACATAATCTCTATAAAAAGTTGAATTTTGTTGAGATGGAATTTTTTTTAAAGATTTTATTTATTTGAGGGAGAAAGTGAATGAGAGAGAGAGAGAGAGCAAACATGAGCAGACAGAGAGGGACAAGCTGACTCGCCATTGAGCAGGGAGCCTGACACTGGACTCCATCCCATGACCCTGGGATCATGATCCAAGCCCAAGGCAGATGCTTAACTGACTGAGCCACCCAGGCACCTCTGTTGAGATGCAGTTAAACCATGATTTACAAACTGGAGGATAAAGGGTCAGATTGGAATAGCAGATGTGTCTTGTCTGGCCTGTATGGGGTTCCTAAATATTATAGGTAATCACTAAGACTGAATGATCATTAAATTTCACATAAAAGTCTTAGCAGATGTCAAGTTCTGGCCACAAGTTCCTTTAGGTTTACATGGAAGTGCTTTGGTAGTTGCTGGGGAGCACCTGCTGTCTGAGTATGGACCATGCATTCTCCAGGTCCGCACATCCTTGCCTGATGGCACTGGCCTTGAGATCAGCTGCCCAGCTCCTGCTGATAGTGGATCTGGTGAGGCCTTAATGAGAGCTTGTGGTGGAAGATGCCCAAGCCTCAGCTCTTTTAACATGCTCTTTTAACGTGTCATGGCTGTGTCAGACTTAACTACCACATCTCTTCCTTGTATCCTTCCATTGACCTTTGGGTTGATTACATGGGGGTTCTTCTTGCATGCTTCTGCATATACTCAAACAGTTTTTAAATACTGCTGCCCACAGGTGAACTTCTATCCTATTGAAATTAATCTCACCCTTGCCCTTCTCACACTGTAGTAGCTTTAGATACTTTGAAATCTCTTCCTCCCCCTTTTCTAATCTCATATAAATACAAACAATAATAGTATCTGTCTGACTGATGGCTAGAAAACACAAAAACCATATTACAGTGTTGAGTATGGCAACACTTGTCTTGTTGAAATATAGGCCAAGGAATTGTCTTACGTAAGTTAGCAGAAATATTTTCAGTCTTTCTCTTAAATCTGTATTTAGTCATTTCTTATTATGAGTGCTCTAATTTTAGGAATGCTGTCAGCATTATTAACTATTATTAGTGATGGGTATTAAAATGATTTATATTTAGGTGTCTGTTCTTATATATACTTTTTGGTCATTTATTCAACATGAAACACCTCCCATGCACTTAGTGTGATACCAGGGGCCAGGGGTGTCTGTAGAATTAAGGCTTCTCTGTGCTCCCAGGAGCTAGTGGAATGTATACAAGATGGGAGGAAACAATGAATAAAAGCCTATGTAAAAACCAAAAGAGACTCTTAATCTCAGGAAACAAACTAAGGGTTGCTGGGGTCAGGGGGGATAGGGTGGCTGGGTGATGGACATCAAGGAGGTTATGTGCTATGGTGAGTGCTGTGAATTGTGTAAGACTGATGAATCACAGACCTGTACCTCTGAAATAAATAATACATTATATGTTAATTTTAAACAATCCTATGAAGAGAGGGTAGTAGGTGAATTATAGAGCGGTTATTTCTATCTGTAGAGATGAAGGATATGAGGGAAAATTTTCATAGCTTCATGGAGGAAGTGACCAGACAAGATATGTTTTCTGCAGGGGAGGAGTCAAGATGGCGGAGAAGTAGCAGGCTGAGATGACATCAGGCAGCAGGAGATCAGCTAGATAGCCTATCAAACCATTCCAAACACTTATGAATCCAAAAGGAGATCGAAGAGAAGAAGAGCAACAATTGTAGAAACAGAAAATTGACCACTTTCTGAAAGGTAGGACCAGCAGAGAAGTGAATCCAAAGAACGAGAAGATAGACTACAGGGGTAGGGGCCGGCTCCTGGCAAGCTGTGGAGCAACAGAGCACAAAATCAGGACTTTTAAAAGTCTGCTCCATGGAGGGACATAGCTCCAGAGGCTAAACTGGGGTGAAGACCTCATGGGCACAGCGTGGACTCAGGTCCCGCGGGGTCACAGAGGGATCAAGGGTGTCTGAGTGTCACAGAGCTCACAGGTATTAGAGCAGGGAAGCCAGCTGCAGAGACAGAGCCGAGGAGTGAACTCTCAACTCGGGGTTACCTAGAACCATAATCTCTGACACGGGCCAGTGCTCTGTGTGTGGGGTCCCCACAAGATCTAGGGAGACTCCAACCTGGGAGAGCCCAGGGATCTGCGGGGTTCGGAGACTCCAGGTGGGACTCTGCCAGAGACAGAGACGCTTGGTCACAGGCTGGGTGACCTCGGAGCGCAGCCGGAGGCCAGTGAGATGGGAGTGATTGCGTGTGATTTTCTCCAAGCACGGCTGGAGACTGGGGAGACGGGAGTGATTAAGCACTTTTCTCTGAAGGCACACTGAAGAGCGGGGCCCTGAGCTCTGGGCTCCTCTGAGCCTGAGATTGGGAGGCTGCCATTTTCATTCCCTTCCTCCAGAACTCTACGGAAAGCATTCAGGGAACAAAAGCTCCTGAAAGCAAACCTGAGAGGATTACTTAGCCCGGCCCCTGGTAAGGGCGGTGCAATTCCGCCTGGGGCAGAGACACTTGAAAATCACTACAACAGGCCCCTCCCCCAGAAGATCAACAAGAAATCCAGCCAAGACCAAGTTCACTTAACAAGGAGAACAGTGGAATTCCAGAGGAGGAGAAAGCAAAGCATGGAATTCTTGGCTTTCTCCCCATGAATCTTTAGTCTTGCAAAGTTAATTTTTTTTTTTGAATTTTTTTTCTCTTCTGCTAATTTTTTTAACTTTTACCCTTTCCTCTATTAAGGTTTTTAAGCTAGTTTATCTTAAAACTTTCTTAAAAAAATCTTTTTCGAACCTTTATTATTAGAGTCGTATTTTATTGTTCACTGTAACTTTATTCTTTGTATACACATAGGGTTTTTTTCCTTCTAAAAAATTTGGGGTACAACTTCTAATAGATCAAAATACACCCCAAATCTAGTACCAGGCTTGATCTAGTCTCCAGCCCAAGCAAGTTCTCCCACTTTCTTTTTTTTTTTTTATTCTCCTAACCAACTTACCTTATCAACTCCTTTGTTAGAAAAAAAAATTTTTTTTCATCTTTTTAGTCATATTTCATCCCTTCATTGGGTTTACCCTTATATATGTTTTACATTCTTTAAAATTTTGGGAGGTAGTTTCTTCTAAGAGACCAAAATACTCTCAAAATTAAGTGGGTGACCCTGTTCTAATCACCAGTCTAATATATATATATATTTTTTTCTTTATTTGTGTTCTCTTTAAAAAATTTTTTTCTCTTTTCTGAACTTTTTTTTGCCCCCTTTCTCTCCCCCCCATGATTTGGGGTCTCTTCTGATTTGGTTAAACCACATCTTCCTGGGGTCTTTGCCACCCTTTTAGTATTACATTTGCTCCTTCATATATTCTTATCTGGACAAAATGACAAGGCAGAAAAACTCACCACACACACACACACACACACACACACAAAATAACAGGAGGCAGTATTGAAGGCTAGGGACCTAATCAATACAGACATTGGTAATATGTCAGATCTGGAATTCAGGATGATGATTCTCAAGGTTCTAGCCGGGCTCGAAAAAGGCTTGTAAGACATTAGAGAAACCCTGTCCAGAGAAATAAAAGCCCTTTCTGGAGAAATAAAAGAACTAAAATCTAACCAAGTTGAAATAAAAAAAGCTATTAATGAGGTGCAATAAAAAATGGAGGCTCTTACTGCTAGGATAAATGAGGCAGAAGAAAGAATTAGTGATATAGAAGACCAAATGACAGAGAATAAAGAAGCTGAGCAAAAGAGAGACAAACAACTACTGGATCACAAGGGGAGAATTTGAGAGATAAGTGATACCATAAGACGAAACAACATTAGAATAATTGGGTTTTCAGAAGAAGAAGAAAGAGAGGAACAGAAGGTATATTGGAGAGAATTATTGTAGAGAATTTTCCTAATATAGCAAAGGGAAAAAGCATCAAAATCCAGGAGGTGCAGAGAATCCCCCTCAAAATAAATAGAAATAGGTCCACACCCCGTCATCTAATAGTAAAATTTACAAGTCTTTTTTTTTTAAGCTTTATTTAAACATATAATGTAACCCCACCACCCTCTCCCAACCCCTCTCTCCCCCACCCCCCTCAGTTTGTTTTATGACATTAAGAGTCTCTTTTGGTTTGTCTCCCTCCTGACCCATCTTGTTTCATTTTTACTTTTCCTACCCCCTTAACTCCCACCC
>RCUC01167341.1:0-27227 GCA_003697995.1 Taxidea taxus jeffersonii | reverse complement strand
AAAAAAAAAAAAAGAGGAAGCCCCTGCCACAAAGTAGAAGGGCGCCTGGCCGGCTCAGTGGGTGAAGCATGTGACCCTTGATCTCACGGTTGTCCGTTTAAGCCTCACATTAGATGTAGGGAAAAAAAAATCAACAAAAAAAGAAGCAGCAAATGTGTATCTGCCTTCTACAGATAAATAAATAATAATTTACTGAGCACTCGCTGACATCCAATGGATGACCTGACCTGGGGTGGGCACGGCTGGGCCTGCATCGTCCACGCTGGTATCTGAGAATACTAAATGCTTTAAAAGCAGTCTTTCAGCTCCATCTCATTAAAAATACTGTTTTCCTAGTGTGGCTTCTCTGTCATCCGTATAGTAGAAGAGCATAGACATTGCTTTGCAACCACCTTGATACTAAATTTCCCCAGTGTTGTATCTCTGAGAACTCCGTACTTAATTCAAAACCAACTGCACCTTTTCCTCTGGCAAATAAAAATGGGAAAGAGAAGGGATTTCCTATTGCTTCTCCTTCCTGAAACCCAGACAGTGTGATTCCATTTGAAATGAGAGCAATGCCCAAAGGTGGAACCCGCGAGATGCCCACGCTCCCCTTGGAGACGGAGACCTCGTGTCGAGGAACTGCCTAGATTTCGAGTTCTCATTCCCTTCTCTTTTCAGCCCTTCAATTTGCCCAGTCGCACCACCTCATTTGTCTCGGGGTCTTTGAGAATGGCAAAGCTGAGGATCTGAAAGGTGTTGCCTTGGACAAAAATCGCAGGAAGTCTGCCGGGGAAGAGCGAAGGCAGTGAAGGACTCTGCAAATTCTCAGTCCGCTCCTCTGCGTATGCAATCACTCGAGTTGTGCCGCCGTCGTTAGACACCTCCGGTGACACATTTTCAAATTCTGCATTCCATGCCGGGCACATGCGTCACAGCAAAGCTGCGATGTCCATGCAAGGAGCGAGAGAACCCCCCTCCGGTGGCGGGGGAGGGTAGGGAGGTTCTCCCCTGCCCTAAAACCCAGTCGGAGAAGTATAGAGTTGAAGAGAAGCAAGAAAAGAAAGAAGCCAAAGTAGGATTTGTGTGTGTGTGTGTGTGTGGTGGGTTTTTGGTTTGGGTTTTTTGTTGTTTTTGTTTTTTCGTCTTAAGAACCAAACTCTCAGATGGGAGGGACAGAGGTGCTTTCATCTTTGGCCACCAAGAAGCCCTCCCCACAGGTCTCGCCCCCACCCCTGGAGTGGCTCGGAAGGATAAATCTTACGGGGCATTGACTTGCTAATTCCCGAGCACCAGGAAATCTGTGGCGCTGCCTTTAGAAAAAGCAGCCGACTACACAGAGGATTATCCCACTACACAGCCCAGTGGTTCAGACTCATTTTCTAGTTTGTAGATTACCTAGTCCCTTGCTCCTCCCCCTTTCCTCCTGCCCAGCTATTGCCTTTCCATGTAGAGCTCTCCAGAGATTGGGTAGGGAGTTTCAAACTCGCAACTTGCAAGAAAAAGAAATTTTTCTTCACAGGATTCAGATTGTCCTGTTTCCGTATGCAAAACTAAGTGTTCAGAAAACATGCCTGTTTTGCTGGGGGGCGGGGTTGTTGTTGTTGTTAGTAGGAACCGATGACCATTCTTTTGCAACTCGTTAGGATTTAATTAATGATACACTTTAAGATGCAGCCCATTTTGTACAAAATCTTTTATAAATGCAACACCTCCCCCTGCCAAAAAAAAAGAAAAACAAACAAACCTATGGTATTCGTGGAAACTGAAGTAGAATGAGTAGGATGACCATATAATTTATTTTCCAGAGACGCTTCTGAGACTGAAAGGGAGAGTTATTGGTAATTGATGCCAAGACCGCAGGTGTAAACCAGGATCGGGGTCACCCTAGAAAGCAGGCAAAACGAGCTGTCCAGTCACATGGGGAGCGGGCGGTAGAGAGACTACCGGCTCTCCGGGTTACAACGTTGGGCAACGTGCCTTCTAATGAAGTCCTCCCCTGCCGGCCTGGCTCCTAGGCAAGCCCTGCCAGCGAGGCTTTCTTTCCCTGATGCCCAGGCTGCTCTGAGAGGCCCGGTGTCTTTGGCATCAAGCGGCTGCTGGGGCTGGCCGGCTGTCAGCCGCTGTGTGTGTGTTCAGTTCCCTCGTGGGGCCCCATCACAGCCTGCCACCCCTCCATCTGGCAGGGGACCACGGAGGGAAGCTCGCTTGCAGCACGGGGTGACAGTATGCCACTTCCTTGCCTCCTGTGACAGGAGTGAGTTCCAAGAGGCTTCTAGTGCTGGTCCTCAAAGAGGGCATCTGGTTCTACCGCAGACGCTCTTAACCCGATGGTGAGCAGCTGGGCCCCTCTTGTCCCCGTCATCAGATCACGGAACAGAAAACAGGCTACAGACACTCCCCTTTCACCAACGGTCAGCCGGCCTGGCATCGCTCTGCCATGAAGCCCCCAGGCGGCACCTGCTCCCGCCTACACGTACTGGACACCTCCCACGGGGCTGGGCTGTGGGGCTGCTGTGGGCCTCCTTGGCCGGTCAGTGGCACAGCCCACCTCAGGGCAAGCACCTGGCATCTGGAGACTGTAGCTCATTCCTTCCACATCTCCAAGGCAGTGCAGGGGAAGGTGAGAGGGGGCGGGGCAGAACTTGGAGCTTATTACTTCACCTGTTAGTGCCAACTTCCTCAACCTGGCACTCCTGGGGCCTGGCATGTGGGGCCAGATAACTTTATGTTGTTGGGGACATCGCGGAGTGTTCAGCAGCACCTCTGTTCTCTACCTACTAGATGCCCTAGTACCCACCCCACCCCACCCCTGCCCCGTGCTAACCACCAAAGCTGTCTCCAGGAATTGCCAAGTGTCCTCTGGGAACAAAGTCACCCCTGTCTCTGGGGGTCATTTGTGTGCTTAGGGCCAAGCACGGAGAAACTGCCCTACCTTCTAGAAGTTTGTGCTTCTAGCCACTGGATTATAGCACTGGGAGAGGCATACTGCTGGGTTGGGAAGACCCAGAGTAGAAATGCCATGGATTCCTCAGGGTTTAACACTCGGCAAACCATGGCCCAGGCGCCACAAACCCTGCAGAGATTTGAGGGCCTGCACAGGCGCAGATTTGCACTACGAAAACAGTATTTTTGGTGTTTTCGAATGAGTAAGCCCGGAATTGCCAGGTTAGAGAGCTGCAGGCCACCGAGTCCCTCACGTCTAGAGCTCTGTGGTTGCACTCCTTGTTTCCCTTTTCCGTGGCAGAAATCTAAAAGGGGAGCCCTGAAACTCTTGATCAGGACCTAATGAAATGTCGTGTTTCTGCTTCAGAGCAGGAGATCAGGGGTGTCGACCCACAGAGAGGGCAGCAGCTGCTCCCGGGAGCTCTGGTTCCCCACGCCTGGCACTGGGACGGGCTGGTGCGGGGGCTGACTGCAGCCTCCAAGTGGAAGTGGGGAGGGGCAGGACAGATGTCACCTCCCAGTGGCTGCGGCCATTAACCTTCCTGCTCCTCCACGTTAGATTTTTTTTTTTTTTTAGATTTTATTTATTTGACAGAGAGAGATCACAAGTAGGCGGAGAGGCAAGCAGAGAGAGAGGTCCACGTTAGATTTGAAGGGGAGGTTTTCTTATACAAAGTAACTCCTAGGAGCTTTACCAAGAACCAAAAAAGTAAAACCCAGCCCAAACCCACTGCTTTCTCGGGAGGCCAAGAGAGGACGAGGGGTCCATTGCTTTGTTGGTTTTGCCTGCAAGGGCCAGACAGCAAGGCCATTGGTGGCCCTGGTGCCAGCCAGAGCCCTGACGATGCTGCCTCCCATGGGCCCCGAATCCGAGGCACCTGGAAGGGTTATTAGCAGGATTGGAACTCATCCCTCTGCTGGGACTAGATCATAATTACAGTAATTTTCTAACAGAGCTGGGCAGTAGGACTGTTTAATCAGCATCCGACTCCCTTGTGCTCCCAGCCCTCATCACTCAAGGAGAGGAGTGGGCTGACTCTTAAAGAGACAGTGCCCGCCGCCTTCCAGCGCTTCGAACAGATGTGCCCTAATTGGTAGAATATATCTAAGTCTCGTAGCTTATAGCAGGCAGGTTGCATTGCCTCCAACAAACCGCCTCGGGCTCACACTATTCTGGGCCTTCTGCTCAAGGGACCTGGGTCAAGCTGCTGGTAGGCCTGGCTTCCCACACCAACGTAGCCACCAGGGGAAGCACATACCCAGGGCTAGGGCACTTATGGAAAGATCTAAACTAGCTAAACTAGCTGGCCCCTTCGGAATGGATGGTATGAAGGAAGAGGTGCTTGGCTGAAGGTCGGAGGGAGGGACGTACGGGTAGAGCCGCAGATAAGGAATTTTGGCTGGGGGCTTCCCATAATCCAAAGATTACAGAAGCATCTCCTGTTCCTGCCCTTCCATGGGGGGGGATTAAAAAAACCCTTGGGCGCCTGGGTGGCTCAGTTGGTTAAGCGACTGCCTTCAGCTCAGGTCATGATCCTGGAGTCCCGGGATCGAGTCCCACATCAGGCTCCCAGCTCCATGGGGAGTCTGCTTCTCCCTCTGACCTTCTCCTCACTCAGGTTCTCTCTCACTGTCTCTCTCTCAAATAAATAAATAAAATATTTAAAAAAAAAAAAACATAAAAAAAAAGACTTTCAGTCTCTGAATTCTCACACTCTGGCTTTCCCATCTCTCCCTATGTATTATTACTGCCCCTTTCCCTGCTCAGTAAGTCCCCCTTCCTTTGCCTCCTCCTGTGCTGGTGGAAGTGGACCAGGCCTCCCCCAAATAGAAGGGATGGAAAATCATCACTTGCTCATCGTCTCCTAAAAAGTGCGACCTTTGTGCATAAACTATGTTTATTGTATCTTGAGATTTGAGGTTCCAGCTTTTAACTCCAGATCTAGTCATTTCTAAGGTGCAACTGGTTCTTGCCAAGAAGTTTTTTCTCTAGTAACATGCTAGGACTGGCTTGTGCCACCCTGTTGGGAAGTCAAATGCATATTTGGTCTTTACAGCAGCTCCTGAAGAAGTTCTGTAGAGCCTGGAAGTAAATGAGAAGAGGTGAGTCGGGGCGGGGGGGGGGGGGGCGCGGGAGGAAATGTGAAAAGGTGAGTTGGGTTGGGAGGCGGCAAATGAGAAGAGGTGAGTTGGGAAGGGGGCTCCCAAAGTGGGCCGAGGAAACCCTCAGGCAAGAAGGGATCGTGGTAAGGAGGATGGGAAGGGGGATGCTTCTCCACAATTCAAAGAAAGGTTGCTTTGAGCCAGGTGATGCCCTCTACGGAGCTGAGTCCCTGCAGGCACAGGGCTGCCAGGGAGGCTTGGCCTAGGATCTGTGCCCAGGCGTGACTGAGGAAGGCACCATCTCACCCCGCGCCGCTGCTCAGCTTGGCTTCAGCTGTGTCCCCGCGGGCTGCTCCCGCATCCACCCGCAGCTGCCGCTCCAGTCTCTGAGTGAATGTTCCTGTGGCCCCCATGAGGCAGGCCAGGCGCTGCTCTGCTGCTGTCTCCATCCTCAACCCCACTCCTCGTCCTCCTGGCCCGCCGCCTCCCCACGCCTCGGGTGGGAAGAATAGCCAGCAAGTGCTGAGGCATGGGAACAAATTCACGAACTTCAGGTCCAATCAGGTTGTCAAAGAGTCACGACGGCCTCCCAGACCAAGCTGCCGGAGCGGGGTCTAAGATGGGGCATCTAAGGCCGGACGGGTCAGAACACGGGACTGCCGAGGAGCTCAGATTTCTGAGAAGTACTCTGAAGAGCTACTCCAGTGGACTTCAGTAGTGGGTTTATTCTGGTTTTGTTTTGTTTTTTAAATCTGGGGAGAAACCAAACAAAAACCTCATCTTACAGAGCTGGAGAAGTGACTTCCATGAAAATGCTCTCCCACCATCTAAAAATGTGCTTCTTAGCGACGCCTGGCCGGCTCAGGCCACAGAGCGCTGACTCTTGATCTTGGAGTTGTGGTTCAAGTTCCATATCCAGTCAGGGGTAGAGTTTACTTGAGAAATAAACAAGGACATCCATTTTATTTATTTTTTTTTAAGATTTTATTTATTTGTCAGAGAGAATGAGCACAGGCAAACAGATTGGCAGGCAGAGGCAGAGGGAGAAGCAGGCTCCCTGCCGAGCAAGGAGCCCGATGCGGGACTCGATCCCAGGACGCTGGGATCATGACCTGAGCCGAAGGCAGCCGCTTAACCAACTGAGCCACCCAGGCGTCCCAGGACATCCATTTTAAATGAACAAAAACATGCTTTTTAAAAACTACCTGCAGCTCAGCTCAGTTTCCTCAGCTAGAAAATGAGTCTACTACTTGACTTGGCCTCTCCACTGGCCACTACTGAGGTCAAGTAAAGTGAAGCAAACAGAGGAGACTCCTCTTCAAACAAGACCCACCACCCCCCTTACACACACACACCCGCTTCCACCAAACGTGAAACCCCTGAGCGTGGGATCACTTCCCCTGGGTAGCAAGAGATGACCAGGCTTGGGCCACAGAAGTGGCGGTCGTGTGGTGACTAAATCAGGCCCGGAATCCACCTGGAACCCAAACCCAGCACGAAGTACTTCTGTGCTACAAAAGCCAAGTGCAGCTCGGCCAGCCACTGTCCCCAGGAGCTCCCCATCTTCCCTACAGAGGTCAGTGGCCACGGCAGCCAGCCCGTCCCGCACACAGGGACACAGCAAAACGCGAGAGGCAATGGCGGTGCCTGGATGGGGAGGAAAATTCAGCTTTGCTCTTTTCCCTGGTAACTCCAGGCCCATGTTAGAAAAAAACTTCCCGGGGCGCCTGGGTGGCTCAGTGGGTTAAAGCCTCTGCCTCCGGCTCAGGTCATGATCCCAGGATCCTGGGATCCAGCCCCGCATCCGGCTCTCTGTTCAGCGGGGAGCCTGCTTCCTCCTCTCTCTCTGCCTGCCTCTCTGCCTGCTTGTGATCTCTGTCTGTCACATAAATAAATAAAATCTTAAAAAAAAAAAAAAGAAAAACTCTTCCCTTCTTAGGACATCTCCTCCCGCGGCTCACACTCTCAGCTGGACACAGGACGGTGAGGGGACGGCGCCTGGCCTTAGATTAACTGAGCTGCTGTTGTATGCACTGCTGGTAATGGATCATTAAAAAAGCCGGGAGTCAGAAAAATCGCATCCATGTCTTTGAATGGCTCCTGCTGTCCCAGCAGCCTACCCTGCTGGCAGAATGAGCTGCTGAGCACCAACTCCAGGAAGAAAAGGAGAACAGAAGAAGGCCAACCCAGCTTGCTGTTTTTTGGCTGAGTAGGGAATTGACACAGACCACCTCCGGCTCCTGTCTGGAAGTTTCTGAGATCAGAGAGCTTCAGGCACAGCTGGGTTCACAGCTGCACCATTTGGAGCATTGGACTCATTAATATTCATGAGTCATCCCCACCAATAGGCAGAGCGGATGCCATTAGCTTAGCATCTGTCGGGTTTTTGTGAGGGTTGTGGATGGAGGGATTTTTCCCCCCTCCCTTTTAAATGAACTTCTTTTGACATTTTGGATTTGCCTCTGTAGGTTTTCTCTCCTCGCCTTGCTCGGCTGCATCATCTAAAGGAGGGGCCCAGGGGAGGCGGGCAGGAAAGGGGGAGGCGCCCCCGCCGGGGCTCCGCATCTGCCTGTTGACAAACTTTATTTCTCTCCCAGCACCTGGCACCTCACCCGGGCTGCGGCAGGTAAATTATACCTAACGAGGCTCGTGCCCGCGACGGGGAGGAAAAGCCGGATCCCGGCGCCGCGGAAGGCGGCCCCTCCACCGGGGCCGGACCGGGCCGCTCGCCCCGCGCGGGAGAGCCGCAGCGCCCGGCCGTTCTTTCCACGCTGATAAACGCGTGATTTATGAGAGTAACTCCTGCCAGCCCTCGAGCCCTCCTCCTCGGCTACAGCTTGTTAGACACAAATGGCAACAACAGTCTTAAATACTTGGATTTTATTTCCGGCCAAAGCCCCTCGACTCCGATCGCAACACCCCGGCAGCCCCCTCACCCCAGCAGAGGCCGGGAGGGGAAGAGCCCGCCGCCTGGGGAGGGAGGTGGGGGGGCGCGGCCGGGGGAGGGAGGGGCGCGAGAGGGGAGCGCTGAGCAGGCAGGGGCAGGGCGCCGCCGGCGCTCCTCTCCTACCCGCTCTGGCTCTCCGTGGAGAGGAATTCTGGCAGCGGGAGGGCAGAATGCCTCATTGTCTGAAGGCGCGTCGTTCCTCATCTCCATCCCCAGAGCCCTCTCTCCAGGCACAAACAAAGCCCTTGCGCCCCATTGGACTGAACAGACGGCCTCCCTGCCACACAGCAGAGCGACACTGTGGGAGCTGAAGCCCTGGGGGCAGGAGGCTGTTACTAAGGGAGAAGAGAAGGATTCAAAAAAGAAAAGAGCCCATGCCAGCCCTGCAGAAAAGATTGTCACATCTGGGCTTCACAGCCAGAGGAGAAGGTGACACCCCAGGACAGCCTTTTCTAAAGCAAAGCCCCTGAAACTGTTGCCTTTCCTCTGGCTTCCAGGGGTCTCTTCCAGGACCGGCCATGAGCGAGGTCATGGGTCTAGGGCCTCTCACAGCCAGGCTGAGGGCTGGGGAGAGGCGGGAACCCCCAGCCACGGGAGTCACAGCACCGGTGGGTTCAGTGGTATTCAAGAAGGAAAAGCAAGGAAGTGGGAGAACAAACCCTCACCACCCTGGCCACGGAAGGAGGGAGGCAAGAGGCCAGCCTCCCAGAAACAAAGTGCTCTAAGGGCCGCAGCAAGAACCCAGCCAGGGGGAATACAACTACACAAGCATTTCCATCGGGTCAACATTCAACAGGACAGCTTAAAAGCGGTCACTTGCAGGTCCCCCCAAACCAGTCAACCTGAGGCAATGCTCCCGCGCCCATTAACAAACATCTAAAGAAACTCAGCTCCCAGGAGAGTAAATACACCACATATTTCTGTGCAAAACCAACAGCCCATGATGGGCCTTATGCCTAACTTAAAACCGTCCAGTGTTTAATCCTATGGAGGAAGCCTGAGGAGTTGTGGTGACCAACCTCTGTGCCACCAACCTGAGGAGAGGTGACCGTAAGACACTAAGTGGCCCAGACTCCCCAACACCTACCCTGTGCCCCTTTCCCACCCCAGCAAACCTCCTTGCCGGCATGTTCTCCGCTGCCTCGGAGCAGAACCCAGCACTTGGACCAGAGCTCATTTTTCTAAAACCGCTTCTAACTGCCCAGGGTCCAAAGGCACCGCACGGTCCCCTCCCACGGCCCTCCTCACAGGCTGAGGGGCAGAGGCGTCCTCGTCAGGTCTTGCAAAATCACAGCATGATGGCGAGGGGGAGGGAAGTAGAGGGGGGCTTTCCAAGGAAGGAGCTTCAGAGTCAACAATGGGAGCCCACACCTCAAAATGGTCCTTTTCCTCCCTAGGAGGTGGTGAGGGAGAGCTCCTCCTGCCGGATCTTGGAAGAAAGCAGCAACTGGAAAAGAATGGGAAAGGAACAAGGCCATGAACAGATAAACAAAAATCAGTGGATAAGCCTCGTGAACAAACAAACAGAAGGTGGTATGGCCATGCAGATGGAGTACTATTTGGCCGTAAAAAAGGAAGGAAGTGCTGATAGGCACCACAGTATGGGTGGACCCTGAAAACACGCTGAGGGAAAGAAGCTCATCACAAACAACCACATGCAGGACTCCGCTTGTGTGAAGTGTCCAGAACAGGCAAATCCGCAAGTGGATTAGTGGTCACTGGGGGTTAGGAGGTGGGGAAAACAGCATGTCACTGCTCACAAGTACAAGGTTTCTTTTGGGGTGATAAAAACTGGGGTTCTAGGGGCGCCTGGGTGGCTCAGTGGGTTAAAGCCTCTGCCTTCGGCTCAGGTCATGATCCCAGGGTCCTGGGATCGAGCCCCGCATCGGGATCTCTGCTCAGTGGAGAGCCTGCTCCCCCCTCTCTCTCTGCCTGCCTCTCTGGCTGCTTGTAATCTCTCTCTGTCTGTGAAATAAATAAAAAATCTTTAAAAAAAAATTTTTAAAAAATAAAAAAATAAAAATAAAAAATTGGGGTTCTAAGTTAAGAACTACTGAGTGATACATTCCGAGGGTGAATTTTACGGTATGTAAATTACATCTCAATAAAGCTGTTACTTTGAAATAGGGAGGGGAGAGGAATAAAGAACAAGCTAAGCCTTCTCTTCTTTCCCCCAGGTTTCAACAGGAGAGCCCGCTACCCAGGGATGGGATAACCCAGACGCTCAGGCCCTGCCATGTGAGAGGAGAGAACCACACGCAGGGAGGACGAGGCCTCTTCTGAGAGCCTACAACGCTGTGACGGTACTTCTTCTATCAAGTGGACACCTCACTGGCCCAGGTGACAGTAATCCCAGCCCTCAGTGCCTCAAAAAAAAGAGAGCTCTCGTTACCTCTTTGGCTGGTCTCCTTTAGCCAGGTGAGAGGAGCCCTGCCTCTCTTCCTGGACCCAGCCACAGTTGGACATAGCGTAGTGGAGAATGGCGTCAGAAACGGTCATGGGGCTTCGGCCCTGGACGCAGGCTTCTATCTCGGGCACCGAGAGCTGGCTTTGCAGGAAGAGGTGTAACTGGCTGTCTGAGAGGAGGACCACACTCTGCAGGACCCTGGGGCAAACACAGGAAGTACAACACAGACTCATGCTGAGCAGCTGCTCTCCTCAGCCCCCCTCCCCATGAAGGGCTTCGGGCTTGAGTACTGAAGGCATGGGGGTGCAGGAAAGGCATCTACCACAAACGTGCCTATCTATTTGAAGGGGCCGTCCTGCCCGATACCTTCTCCTCTCCCCTCCCGCACTCAGGAGGCAGGTACTAGCCCACTCTGTCTACTCACTTTTCCAGAAAGTGCTGCAGACCTTGTCGCCGCTTCTCGATGAACTCATCAGAGCTGCCAAAGAAGGTTGACTTCCCAGGAAGTTCAGGTACAGGCCTGTGGATCACATAATGTGACACCCAAGATAAATGTAACATTTAAAGACAGCCATTCTACCCACTGAGCAAGGAAATCTCCTAAAAAGAGGCACGAATCAAAACAGATAGGTTTTTAAAAAGGGGGGGGGGGGGGGCCAGGGCTAATACTGACCCCGTGCCATGTGTTAGGCACCCTGCTAAATGTTTTACAAATCTTGGGACGCCTGGGTGGCTCAGTTGGTTGAGCAGCTGCCTTCGGCTCAGGTCATGATCCCAGCGTCCTGGGATGGAGTCCCACATCGGGCTCCTTGCTCGGCGGGGAGCCTGCTTCTCCCTCTGCCCCTGCCTGCCACTCTGTCTGCCTGTGCCCGCTCTCTCTCTCTGACAAATTAAAAAAAAAAAAAAAAGTTTTACAAATCTTAAAAAAAAATATATGTATACATATAATCCTTTTTTTAAAGGTTTTATTTATTCATTTGAGAGAGAGAGATCACAAGTAGGCAGAGAGGCAGGCAGAGAGAGAGGGGGAAGCAGGCCCCCTGCTAAGCAGACAGCCTGATGCGGGGCTGGATCCCAGGATCCTGGGATCATGACCTGAGCCAAAGGCAGGGGCTTTAACCCACTGAGCCACCCAGGCGCCCCTTATTTATATATTTAAAAAGAGCAGGGGAGGGGCAGAGGGAGAGGGAGAGAGAATCTCAAGCACACTCTGCACTGAGCCAATGCAGGGCTCAATCTCACAACCCTGAGATCAGGAC
The DNA here is from genome assembly GCA_003697995.1 of Taxidea taxus jeffersonii. Lineage (NCBI taxonomy): Eukaryota > Metazoa > Chordata > Mammalia > Carnivora > Mustelidae > Taxidea > Taxidea taxus. The sequence continues at coordinate 15,583 of RCUC01167341.1, read as the reverse complement.
CTGAGAGGAAATCAAGAGTCAGATGCTTAACCCACTGAGCCACCCAGGTGCCCCTCACATGCTTTGAATTTTCTAAAAGTAGCTGAGTTGTAGCAAGGCATCCACAAACTCTTTCAATCTCCCTAGCTTCTATTATGAACATATTAAAAAAAAAAAAACAACAACAGGCCAGAAGTGCCTGGGTGGCTCAGTCTGTTAAGTATCCCGCTCTTGATTTCATCGGGGGTCATGGTCTCAGGGTTGTGAGATCAAGCCCCACATCCTGCTCTCTGCTGGGCATAGGACCTGCTTGGGATTCTCTCTCTCTCTCTCCTTCTTTGCCTCTCTCCCCCAGCTCACACTCTCTCTCTAAAAAAGCAAAGCAAGGGACGCCTGGGTGGCTCAGTTGGTTAAGCAGCTGCCTTCGGCTCAGGTCATGATCCCGGCGTCCTCTGATCGAGTCCCGCATCGGGCTCTTTGCTTGGCAGGGAGCCTGCTTCTCCCTCTGCCTCTGCCTGCCACTCTGTCTGCCTGTGCTCGCTCACTCTCTCAAATAAATAAATAAATAATCTTTAAAATTAAATAAATAAATAAATAAAGCAAAGCAAACAAACAAAAAAAGGGAATGCAGGATCTGTCAGAAGTTCCAACTGGCTGTGAGGGCCTGACCCATGACAGTGGCCTCATCAGTCCCACATGTTAACTAACCGGCCAGGTCACCCACAGACCCCATCCCCAGAGCATTCAGTGACTGTCCTGCAGCGGATCACTGTTCTGCACCTCTCCAGCTTAGGACTTATTTGGGGTGGTTTAAGTGAGGAGTGAACATGACTGCTTTTCGTAAGACTTTCAGTCTGTTATGTCTCTGGGAAAAGGTCTCTGCACAAAAAAGAAAAAAAATTAACATTTTGTATTACATGTCAAATGGATAGGAACACCACTGGTCACATAAATCCAGGTGCTAACGAGTTCCGGATCACGAGTGATACGCATATATAAGATGCTAGCAGTACATTTGTGTAGCATATGAAAAGGGAAAAATAGGGGCGCCTGGGTGGCTCAGTGGGTTAAAGCCCCTGCCTTCAGCTTGGGTCATGATCTCAGGGTCCTGGGATCGAGCCCCGCATCAGGCTCTCTGCTCAGCAGGGAGCCTGCTTCCTCCTCCCTCTCTCTCTCTCTCTTTGCCTGCCTCTCTGCCTACTTGTGATCTTGGTCTGTCAAATAAATAAAATCTTTAAAAATAAATAAATAAATAAAAATAAAAAGGGAAAAATATTTTTGCTATTTCTATGACTTTGTTAAGTCAAAATACTAGAACTCTGTCTTTACTTTTTCCACTGACTCGAAACATAATTTAAGAACCCATTTCTCAATTTCCTAAGTGCCTAACGTGTTGCCAAGTTTTAATATAAACTCTGGTTCTCATGCGCGCCCCAAAAGAGCCAGTCTCAGACCCAAGAAAGACACAAAAGCAAACTCACACCAAACCAGCATTTCTCTGGAGCTGCTTTCTCAGCCACACGAACTCACGGTAGCGGCGACGCACACAGGACGTCTTGGCAGTGAAGGCCTTGCTGTTGGTCTACAGGAGGAAGTACATGAAGAAGAAAAAAAAACTCAAGTAGAAAAAAGACCAGATTTACTCCCCATCGTCACACTCACGGAGGACCCAAGCCACCAGGTCCCAGTCCCTAGCAGGGGGGACTCCAACTAGAGTAACGGGCCAGCGGGCAGCCCGAGAGCAGGTGTCCGGCAGACCCCAAGCTCATTCCTCTCCTCCCTCCTTTTCTTCAGGCTCAGGACGGTCTAAACACCCACTAACGGGTTCCGCTTCAGCACCAGCCCTCAGCCCCAGAAGGGGTTGACCCCAATACAGAAGTCCGAAGCACTTACGTGGAGAAATATCTTATAATCCACATAAGAATTCCAGGAGCCCTCATTCTGCACGCGGGGGTCCTGAACACGCACAGTGATCACCTCCTGGAGGTAAGAAAGGCTCCTTCAGCTCAGCCACACAGTGAGGCAGCTAGGACAACATAGGTTGCCAGATTTTTCCAATCAGCACCAACCTTCATTCATGTATTCATTTAATTCAACAAATATTTACTGACCACCCACTATGTGTCAGACACTGTTCTGTGTCAGAAGCACGGGGGGCAGAACACGAACAAGAGACAAAAAATCCTCGCCCTCGTGAATCTCACATTCAGCTGCATTCCAACGAGTGGAAACGTTAGTCAAAACAGAACCTTATTTCCCAGGAATGGCTTTACTTCGGATTTCTACCTCCTGCCTTCATTTTGAGCTCATCAGAAGCCCCAGGGTATTACTGTCATTAGAGTACCGTGGAGCAAAGATTGGCATCTTTCCCCAAATCCAATCAAACTTTACCCACCTGTTTCCTGGAGACCACATGCTTACCTCCAGCTCTTGGTTTTCCAACATCCTACACCCAAAGCCCATTGGGAGAAAACATCTGATGGGGGAGAGAGGACAGGGGAACAATCATGGTTAGCATGCTGCTATTCTTATCACTCTTTATCAAGAACATTTTTATTGACCTGCCCCTCACCTCCCCCGGGGAAAACCCAGGCACCTTTTTTGGGGTTTTTGTGTAAAACTTAAGAGGAAGCAAAAAAAATCCCCTTGCCTTCACCCAGTGCCAAGCTAAAAGCCCCGGGGGGATTTGCCTGTCCTCCCAGACCACAGCCGGGACCCTCAACCCGGCCACCTCTAGCCAAAGCATGTTTGGGTCTGTGCAGCCGGCACCTCAGGCAGCGGGAACAGGCAAGGTGGATCAAACCTTTCTGCCTGAGGGCTGCAGGTGAAAGCTGCTGTCTTGGGGGCCCACAACACGCCTCCGCAAGTGAGCCTCACAGCGCCCCCTCCTGGCGATTTAGAGACAACCAAGCCCCACAAACACCCATGCCCTGAAGTCTCTTTGTCTTGCTAGACGGTCCTACCCAGAAGTGAATCAGAGCTGGAGAGCTCCCGGAGCACCCGAGTGGGTTGCCCGGTTGCGACCTTCCCTTATCTAATCTGTTCTCCCAAACCCAAGTCAATGGTTCCAATCATTTCCTCTCTCGACATGCTATCCGGTTTGCACCTCTGCCCAAGCACCCCACAGCTGCATGGTCGGCTCAGGGTATTTTCCGCTCCTTTGTAAAGATTCATTAAAGCCTAAGCCCCTGATTTCCCCCAATGTGGCCGTTTACATGTGCAGCGACATCGCCCACTCCGACAAGGGGACCATGAAGCCTCCAGCGCAGGGTTACTCCAGTCCAAAGGGGCCCATGATGTCACCTTCTGTTAAAATACAGCACTAATCTTGTTCCTCCTAGAACCACTCCGACGGCATCCACCCTGGCGGCTGCCTCCACCCCCTTCTCCTCGCTTAAGAGCGGAACAATGAGGTTTAATTTCCCTTTCCAATTTACCTTGAAATGAAAACTGACTTCAGCCAATATGTACTGCCAACAAATGATCCAGGCTGGCTCCTGGGAAAACAAGACCATCTCGAAGCTCTCCCTCTCCTCCCCCCCATGCCCATTCACACACCCACTCATTTTTACAGTCCTGCAATTAATTTTAAACACATTCTCTTATTAGTTCTGCCTTACCATTAGAACAGTGTGTAATGAGTTCCCTTCTATTTTATGTTTTGCTAACACAAGGCTAATGTTTCTGAAGAAGGGGAACTCATTTACACCACGAAATTAGCAGAGCAAAGAGCTTTCCCAATTCCTTCCAGTATACCAGAAGATCCCTGCACACACAGCCACTGCACACAGAGACAAAACTTCCTGGTAGATGACGGGACTGGGCTACACCATTGAGCAAACTAGAGGTTTTGTGACTGTGCTACCATCTTTGTACTTTTGCTGACAATCTGATTTTTCATCTGATGCAGGCACCGTCACAAAGGGTCCTGAACTGAAAGGAAATTCCAATTCCTTAGCAACCAATGTGTAACATGCCCGATGTAAGCCATCAAATGGCTGTGACCAAAAAGAACAGGCTGACTCATGAACTAGTAACCTCCTCAGGTTAAAAAAAGTTTTTTTTCCTCTTCTCTTTTCAGTCATTTGGTAAATTGCCAGCACGGGAGCAGAGAATTAAATATTCTGATGTATCTTTTCCTAAAAGTAACGATGGGCAAAATGACAAGGAAATCACAGACATCCACACACTCATTGGGGCTCACACATCTATGCCTTGAAAGGTTTGCCAAATTCAGGACCATAATTTAGTGACTAAGTGGATGTCATTCTCAGGTTCAAGAAGAGTGTGTCTAGGGCTCTGAACCACCTCCAAGCCCAAGTTTCTCTCCTTTCCTTTAGGGCTAAAACCACTGAGAAACAGATAGCTATAAACAGGCTTTAATACATTGGCTTAAAAAAAAAGTCTTGGGGCGCCTGGGTGGCTCAGTGGGTTAAAGCCTCTGTCTTCAGCTCAGGTCATGATCCCAGGATCCTGGGATCGAGCCCCACATCGGGCTCTCTGCTCAGCAGGGAGCCTGCTTCCCCCCCCCTCTCGGCCTACTTGTGATCTCTCTCTCTCTGTCAAATTAATAAAATCCTAAAAAAAAAAAAATCTTGGCACCCCCCCCCAAGATGCTGTATTCTAAAATCTAAGTTTAAAGGGCATTAACAAAGTTTCCATTGTAACTTTCCCTTAAAAACACTGGACACTGGAACAAATTCAAAAACCTAGACTCCAAGTCATAATTTCTAGCAATTACTATTCTCCATCAGCTTCCTCCACGTAAATGCTACTCCCCAGGAGGAAATGAAGCTCAGTTCCGCCCGTGGAAGGGAAGAAGGAAGTTCCTTAAGTTAGCTCCTGATCTGGGAGATGGATCCGCCTCATTCAAATACGGGTAAGTCAGCAATCCTCTCAGCTTCCTATGCATCTCACTCCTCACTAACTACAATTCCTGGGTCCTTCCAATCACATCTGAAGTTTCCTTTACTTTCTCCACCTGTACCACCACCAACCTCTCTGCTAAGAACCCAACTGTCTGCTTTTTACAATGTCGATTCCTTGTAAAGTTCTCCTATGTCCTAACAATTCAAGATAGCGATTCGAGGCTTTCGCACCACCATTTTCACTTTCATTTAAACTACTTTAAAAAGGCTAAAAAACAAACAGGGTGATAAAAGTGAATTGAGCCACCGAGACTCCTATTCCTCCTTACTCATTCTTGAGCCACTGGAGCCTCATGGCAACTCAAAAAGCTCTCCTTCCTAAACACCCACAGGTGGCACAGGATGCTTCCTTTTCTGACCAAGTTCTGTATGTTCCCAACCAAGCAGCTCCGCTCCATCCTTCCGTCCGTCTGTAACGTGCCACTCCTTACACTTGGGAGGTTAGTCACAAAGGCAACTAAAGTCTAGGGCCAGAGCCCGCCTCTGTCCCGTAAAATACTTGTCATTAGCCCTTGCCCTAGCTGTTTCGGTACATGTCGCCAAACTCCGGCCACTCCACCTCCATTCTTCACGCACGAGGGGGAAAAGAGAACCCACGACCCTTCTTCTCCTTTGACTCTTAAGCTTAGGCAGTGGAAAGGAAAGATATTTTATACTTTAAAAACAAATGAAAAAGCCGGTTTCCTTCCTTTGATCCAGAGCAAGCACTCGCCTTCACCCCGGGAGGTTAGACAGCCTCGTCCCTAAGATGTCCAGCGAGATCACCATCCCCAAACGCCACTACTGACGCTCAAGTCCCCGCGGCCCCGCCCACGACCCCTCACCTGAGAGCAGCACACACGCCCCAGAGCGACACCGCCCGCGCCGCACCACATAGCCAGAGTCCCGGCTTTTCCTTCCGGGTGAGTGGCCGGGGCCCCGGTGCACGACGGGAGAAGGCTCCCGGCCACGCCAATCCCGGGTGTCCAGGACGCCCCGCCCCTGCAGGCCCGAGCCCTCAGCGGCGATCCCTGCTCGCGAGGCGCTGCGCTCGGCCCCGCCCAGGCCCTGGCCGGAGTCCGGATCCCCGGACACCCACTTGGGTCACTGGAGGGTGGACGCGGGAGAGGAGCGGAGAATGGGCTCTGGCGGCCAATCCGGAGCCGTGACCCGCCCATCGTTGTCAGGCCCAGCCAACCAGGCCCAGGGAGCGTTATTAAAGGTCCAAAGGAGGCTCCCCGGGGCCAAGAGGTGTCGGGAGGCTGCGCGCTTTCTCTCTGGTCCAGGGCGCTCCGGAGCGCTGGAGGGTAAGGGAAGAAGACGCCCACGTTCCTGGAGCTTCGCAGAGTCCCGAGAGCTTCCCCATTTGAACCCCGTGGGTTGCAGTTCCCCCGCGGAGTTATCGAAGGCGTCCCAACTCACGTTCGTAAAACCACAGATTGTCACAGCGAAAACCGAACTGAGATGGCCCAGCCAGCACCCCCGTTCACCTGAGGAAGCAAGTCCAAAGAAGGATCGTGCAGCTAGTTAGGGAAAAGAAAATACGTTGAATATGATGATTTTTATGTTGTTGAAACGTCTTTGAACAACCTGTTAAAAGATAATTTTTGCAAAAAAAATTTTTTCTTTTTTCAAAGATACCATCAAGGAAAAGGTCAGGGTCACAAAATACAAGGTCTGGAGTTGGGCGGCCTGAGTGCAATACCCAGCACTACACTGGACAGTGGGACTTTAAACTGATCCTAAACTTTGTAAATCTTAGTCTTCTCATCTGTAGAATGGAGAATACTGCGCAAGGTTTTCTTTGTTGTGGTTTGGTTTTTGTTTTGGGGGGTTTCTTGTATGTATGTTTGTTTGTTTGTTTGTTTTCGTTTTTATGACAGAGAGATACCAAGAGAGGGAACATAAGCACAGGGGAGCTGGAGAGGGAGAAGCAGGCTCGCTGCTGAGCAGGGAGCCCCATATAGGGCTCAGTCCCAGGACACTGGGATCATGACATGAGCTGGAGCAGAGGCTTAAGGACTGAGCCACCCAGGCGCCCCAATACTACGCAAATTTCAAAGCAGAATTTCCAAACCTTTTAGTGTCAGGATTCCTTTACATTTTTTAAAAAAGATTTTATTTATTTGACAGAGAGATTACAAGTCAGCAGGCAGAGAGAGAGGGAGAAGCAGGCTCCCCACCGAGCAGAGAGCCTGAGGCAGGGCTCCATCCCAGGACCCTGAGATCATGACCTGAGCCAAAGGCAGAGGCTCAACCCACTCAGCAGCCACGCCCCCCCCGCCCTTTACAGTTTTTTAAATAGATTATACGACCAACCTGGGGCTCAACCTCACTACCCCAAGATCAAGAGTCACATGCCCTAAGGACTCAACCAGCCAGGAGCTCCCACATTTTTTTTTTAAAGATTTTATTTATTTATTTGAGAGTGAGAGAGTGAGAGAGAGCACGAGAGGGGAGAAGGTCAGAAGGACATGGAGCTGGAAGCCCCATGCAGTCGCCCAGAGAGGAAGGCAGTCGCCCAACCAACTGAGCCACCCAGGCACCCAGGAGCTGCCATGTTCTTAAAAATTCATTTAAGAGGGGCGCCTGGGTGGCTCAGTGGGTTAAAGCCGCTGCCTTCAGCTCCGGTCATGATCCCAGGGTCGTCGGATCGAGCCCGGCATCGGGCTCTCAGCTCTGCAGACAGCCTGCTTCCTCCTCTCTCTCTGCCTCTCTGCCTACTTGTGATCTCTGTCTGTCAAATAAATGGGAAAAAAATTTCATTTAAGAGTGTTTGTTTAGGGGCACCTGGGTGACTCAGTCCGTTAATTTTCTACCTTTGGCTCAGGTCATGATCTCAGGCCCCAGGATCTAACCCCAAGTTAAGCTCTGCCCGCTCAGGGGGGATCTACTTTCTCCCTCTCCCTCTACCCCTTCCCCAGCTTTTGCGCTACGTGTGTGTGTGTGTGGTCTGTCTGTGTGAGCGCGCACGCTCTCAAATAAAAAGTGTTTATGTGGGGGGCGCCTGGGTGGCTCAGTGGGTTAAGCCTCTGCCTTTGGCTCAGGTCATGATCTCAGGGTCCTGGGATCGAGCCCCGCATGGGGCTCTCTGCTCAGCAGGGAGCCTGCTTCCTCCTCTCTCTCTGCCTGCCTCTCTGCCTGCTTGTGATCTCTCTGTCAAATAAATAAATAAATAATTTTTTTTAAAAAAATGTTTATGTGGGATATTCACCAAATTAGAAATTAAAATTGATAAATTAAAAAACATGCATTAATTCACCTAAATTAATAAGAAATACATTTTAATATATTTTATGAAATATAACTACACCTACCCCCAAAAAATTAGTAGAGTGGCACTGCACTACAATTTTGCAAATCTCTTTAATGTCTGGCTTAATAGAAGACAGCTGGATTCTCATATTTGCCTCCCCATTCTCTCTGGTTTGCTGTTATTTTGGTCTAGGAAATGAAGAAAATCCGGTCTCACACAGATACATAGTTAGAAAAGGAAGGGGTATTTTTATCCAATAATTGTGAATACTTTATACTAGCAAGACTCAACAAATGGTAATTTCTTTTCTCTCTCTCTCTCTCAATCTCTCTCTCTCTTTTTTTTTTTTTATTAAGAAAGGCAAAGAAGGAATCCCAAGCAGCCTCCACACCCAGCAGGAGCCCAAAGAGGGGCTCCATCTCACAACCAGAAATCAAGACTCAGATGCTGAAGGACTGAGCCACCCAGGGACCCCAGCTTCTTAAAGATTAGTGGCCTGAGTGCCTGGGTGGCTCAGTCGTTTAAGTGTCTGACTTTTCAGGGCTGTTGGATTGGTCCCTGAATGGCCTCCCTGATCAGTGGGGGTGTCTGCTTCTCCCTCTCCCACTGCCCTCCCCCCCGTTTGTATGTGTGTTTGCTCTCTCCCTCAAATAAATAAATAAATAAATAAAGTCTTTAAAAAAAAGATTAATTACAACAGGGAATCCAAAACCACTTGGAAAATATTGGTTTACTGACTTATGCAGATCTTCCAAATATTGATGAATTTCACTATTCAACATGAAAAAATCACATTTATTATAATCATCATTGATCTCAATAGGAAAATCCCAGGAAGCTGTCAAGCTCACTTTTTCCAAAATTACAATTTTTTTCTTGAAAGCTCAAATTTTGGAGTGCCTGGGTAGCTCAGTTGGTTAGGTGTCTGATCTTTGGGTCATGATCTTAGGCCCCTGAGATGGAGGCCCAAGTAGGGCTCCCTGCTCAATGGAGAGTCTTCTCCCTCTGCTCCTACCCCCCATTTGTTCTCTCTGGCTCTCTCTCGCTCTTAAATAAAAGAAAGAACGAACCTTTAAAAAAAAAAAGATCAGGGACGCCTGGGTGGCTCAGTTGGTTGGGCGGCTGCCTTCGGCTCAGGTCATGATCCCAGCGTCCTGGGATCGAGTCCGATATCCGGCTCCTTGCTCGGCAGGGAGCCTGCTTCTCCCTCTGCCTCTGCCTGCCTCTCTCTGCCTGTGCTCGCTCCCTCTCTCTGTCTCTGACAAATAAATAAATAAAATCTTAAAAAAAAAAAGATCAAATTTTATCATTGACAGGGGCGCCTGGGTGGCTCAATGGGTTAAAGCCTCTGCCTTCAGCTCGGGTCATGATCTCAGTGTCCTGGGATCAAGCCCCACATGGAGCTCTCTACTCTGTGTGGAGCCTGCTTCCTCCGCTCTCTCTGCCTGCCTCTCTGACTACTTGTGATCTCTGTCTGTCAAATAAATATAAATCTTAAAAAAAAAATGTTATCATTGACAAAAAAACTTTTAAGTCATTTTTCCTTGAAGTGTCAGGCTCATTCCATTCAAACATTCAAGTCTGAATAACCACATTTTCCCTTTCATTCTTTCAAACAAAAATTGTGTTCTTTTTTTCTAAAGATTTTATTTATTTATTTGTCATAGAGAGAGAGAGACAGAGAGAGGGAGCGAGCACAGGCAGACAGAGAGGCAGGCAGAGGCAGAGGGAGAAACAGCCTCCCTGCCGAGCAAGGAGCCCGATGTGGGACTCGATCCCAGGACGCTGGGATCATGACCTGAGCCGAAGGCAGCCGCTTAACCAACTGAGCCACCCAGGCGTCCCCAAAAATGGTGTTCTAAAGCCCACAGCCATACCATCTTGAACAGCCCTCTCATCTCAGAAACTAAGCAGGGTCAGCTCTGATTAGTACTTAGATGGGAAAATGGTGTTCTATGAAAAAAAGCAGCCAGTCCAGCTCACACAGCTCAATCACACAACTTTATATGTCAGCAAGCAGCAGAAGTCCTTTATGTACACCTCCTATTTCATTACGCAGGACATTTAAAAGATGTATACTCCAGAAGAGAGATTTCATAAAATTAATAATTTATTCTGCTTCATAAAAGATAGTCTTAAGTGGAAGTAGCTTTTTTTTTTTAAGATTTTATGTTTTGGGGGGCACCTGGGTGGCTGAGTGGGTTAAGCCTCTGCCTTCGGCTCAGGTCATGATCTCAGGGTCCTGGGATCGTGCCCCACATCAGGCTCTCTGCTCGGCGGGGAGCCTGCTTCCCCCCTTCTCTCTCTGCCTGCCTCTCTGCCTACTTGTGGTCTCTCTCTGTCAAATGAATAAAATAAAATAATTAAAAAAAAAAAAGATTTTATGTTTTGGGATGCCTGAGTGGCTCAGTCGATTAACCAGCTGCCTTCAGCTCAGGTCATGATCCCAAGGTCCTAGGATGGAATCCTACATCTGGTTCCTTCCTCAGCAGGGAGTCTGCTTCTCTCTCTGCCTGCCACTTCCCCTCTTTGTTCTCTCTTTCTCTCTCTCTGATGATAAAATAAATAAAATTTAAAAATTTTTTAAAATCCAATTTTTATGTTTAAATAATCTTATTTTTAAATTTTTAAAAAGATTTTATTTATTTGACAGACAGAGATCACAAGTAGGCAGATAGGCAGGCAGAGGAGGTGGGGGAAGCAGGCTCCCTGCTGAGCAGAGAGTCCGATGCTTTGGCTCAGGTCATAATACCAGAGTCCTGGGCTCGATCCCAGGACTCTGGTATTATGACCTGAGCCAAAGGCAGAGGCTTTAACCCACTGAGCCACCCAGGCACCCCTGTTTAAATATTCTTTACACCCAAAGTGGGGCTCAAACCCACAACCCTGAGTAAGAGTCACATGCTTTACTGACTGAGCCAAGCAGGCACCCTAAAAGTGACTTCTTAATTCTTTTGTTGCATTGGCGTGGCAGGAAAGAATAGGATGACTCTAGCACCTGTTGGTATTGTGCTGCCCTGATTCACACCAAGGTGCCCACAGTTCTACCCACCGTTACCTGTGCACCATCAGAGAAAATATAAACACAGTAAAAAAGAGCAAATTATGTCTTAATATTATCATGAAAATAGTTTCAACCTTACAGACTCCCTGAAACTCTCTCAGGCACCCCCAGAGTCTGTGGACTACACTTCGAGAACCAAAGAATATAGAAATATTCATTGAGTCCTTTCTAGGGACACTGTTTTAGACAGTATGAATAAACTAGTGAGCCCAACGGGAAAATACCCTGAACTCCCGGAGCTTATATTGTAATATAAGGGCCTAGTGACATTGCCTCACATATTACCCAATACTTTTTGTTTGTTTGTTTTAATTGAGAGAGCGTGTGCATACACCAAGTTAGGGGAAGAGATCAGAGGGAGAGAGTGAATCTCAAGCAGGCTCCACGCTCAGCGCAGAGCCTGACAGTGGAGGTTGATCTCAGGACCCTGAGATCATGACGTGAGCAAAAATCAAGAGTCGGATGTTTAACTGACTGAGCCACCCAGGCACCCCTTGAATAAGTGTTGTTTTTGTTTTTCTCAGTTACACTAGCCACATTTATTTTGTGTGTGTGTGTTTTATTTTATTTAATTTTACTTTTTCAGTGTTCCAAGATTCATTGTTCACACACCACACCCAGTGCTCCATGCAATACGTGCCCTCCTTAATACCCACCACCAGGCTCACCCAACCCTCCATCTCCCTCCCCTTGAATAAATGTTTTTTTTAATAAATGTATTAAACAATTTGAATGTAATATAGGTTTCTCACTCAGCGCCATATCTTGACCTTATTTTTTCAGTGATAATTTTTTTTAAAAAGATTTTATTTATTTATTTGTCAGAGAGAGAGCTGGAGCGAGCACAGGCGGACAGAGTGGCAGGCAGAGGTAGAGGGAGAAGCAGGCTCCCTGCTGAGCAAGGAGCCTGATGCGGGACTCGATCCTAGGACGCTGGGATCATGACCTGAGCTGAAGGCAGCCGCTTAACCAACTGAGTCACCCAGGCGTCCCTCAGTGATAATTTCTAACACTCGATAAGGGATCCAATCTTTATCATACCCAAAATGCATGTACCTCTCCAAGCAGTTTCATTTTGTATGAGAAAATCAGTGTTAGGGTTATAGTGCATGATTTGAGAAGTGCAGGTTTTAATTAGAGTCCAGTAACTACCAGGAAGTCATAGGAGAATCAAACTGACCAGGGGAGTTAAGAAAGACAGATAGCTCTTAAAGTATATTTGCCTTTTAAAAGAGAGTACTTGTTAATGCCAAATGAATAAGTCTTTAACAACAGAATGTCAAGGAGTAGTGAAAATGAAACAAAGAATCTCACACCCATTAGGAGATGACTACTATCAAAGAAACCAAAAACAACAAGTATTTGCCGGGATGTGGAGAAATCAGAACTCTTGTGTACTCTTGGAGGGAATGTAAAATAGTATTCCCCACTGTGGAATACGATTTGGCAGTTCCTCAAAAAATTAAAAACAGAACCAACACATGATCCAACAATTCCACTTCTGGAACTGCAGCAGTATTAAACAAACAAAAAATGGACCCAAAATGGAGTCACTTTTGCTAAGCCCATGTCAGTAAACCAAGACTTAAAATCTAACCTAATTGCTGTTTCAGCCCCTCCCAGGAATGTAATGGTAACTGGTCAATCTAGTAAGGTAACCTTGTGCCCACTAGTGAAGTAATCTGTCTGAAAAACTCCCTCCATCTCCCAGAGAAAGATAAGATAATCCAATTTTCCCGTCCCTGCCCCCATTTCTTTATAAAAGCCTTCCATTTGGGGACACCTAGCTGGCTCAGTCGGTACAGCAAACAACTCTTGATTTCAAGCCCCATGTCGGGCATAGAGAGTACTTTAAACAAAACTTTTTTAAAGCCTCTCTTTTTTTTTTTTAAAGATTTCATCTATTTACCTGTCAGAGAGAGAGGGAGAGAGAGCGATCGAGCACAGACAGACAGAGTGGCATGCAGAGGCAGAGGGAGAAGCAGGCTCCCCGCCAAGCAAGGAGCCCGATATGGGACTCGATCCCAGGACGCTGGGATCATGACCTGAGCCGAAGGCAGCTGCTTAACCAACTGAGCCACCGAGGCCCTAAAGCTTCCCATTTTGTATGCTCTTCAGAGCTCCTTTCCTGTTTGCTGGGTGAGATGCTGCCCAGTTCATCAATCATTGAATAAAGTTAATTTAATCTTTAAATTTACTCAGTTGAATTTTTGTCTTTTTTTTTTTTAAGATTTTATGTATTTATTTGATAGAGATCACACAAGCAAGCAGAGAGGCAGACAGAGAGGGGAGGGGAGAAGCAGGCTCCCTGACGAGCAGAGAGCCCGATGTGGGACTCGATCCCACGACCCTGGGATCACGACCAGAGTCGAAGGCAGTGGCTTAACCCACTGAGCCACTCAGGCGTCCCGAATTTTTGTCTTTTAACACCCAAAAGAATTGAAAGCAGCGTCTCAAAAAGATATACGTACGCCCATGCACCAAGCAGCATTATTTGTAACAGCTGAAATGTGGAAGCAACCTAAAGGTCCACCAGTGGATGAATGGATAAGCAAAATATGATGTATACCTACAATGGGATATTCTTCAGCCTCACAAAAAAAAAAAAAGAAAGAAAGAAAAAAAGGAAATTCTGACACATGCTGCAATACATGAACCTTGAGAACATTATACGGCATGAAATTAGCCAGTCACAAAGAGATAAATACGATGTGATTCCGCTTCTATGATCCTTTGTGTAGTCCGAATCTTAGAAAGTACAATGATGGCTGCCAGAGGCTAGGGAGAGGGGGAATGGGGAATTTTTGTTTAATGGGTATAGAGTTCCAGATTTACAAGATGAACAGAGTTCTGGAGACGAATGATTGGTGACGGTTGCACAACATGAGAGTGCATTTAGTCATCCTGAATTGTACCCTTAAAATGGTTCAGAGGGTAATTTTTTTTTAAAGATTTTTTAAAAATTTATTTATTTGACAGAGATCGCAAGTAGGCAGAGAGGCAGGCAAAGAGAGAGGAAGAAGCAGGCTCCCTGCTGAGCAGAGAGCCTGATGCGGGGCTCGATCCCAGGACCCTGGGATCATGACCTGAGCCCAAGGCAGAGGCTTAACCCACTGAGCCACCCAGGTGCCGCCAGATGGTAAATTTTATGTTATGCCTATTTTGCCATCATTTTAAAAATTGAGGGAAAAATGAAACACTAAATTTCAGACAGGAGGGAAGAAAATATTTCAGAAGTGCTATATACTTCCGCCCACTCCTTAAATCACAGAGAAGCAGCTATCTGCTGTACCTACAATAGTTCCTGTTTATAAGCGCCAGTATATGGCATTCTCTTCATACATTTACGGTCCATCCCACAGAAATGCTGCAAGTTAGGGTGTTTTTTTCCTTAAGATTTTATTTGACAGAGAAAGACACAGTGAGAGAGGGAACACAGGGGGAGTGGGAGAGGGAGAAGCAGACTTCCCAAGATGAGCAAGGAGCCCCAGGGGGAGCTCCATCCCAGGACCCTGAGATCATGACCTGAACAGAAGGTAGACACTTAATGACTGAGCCACCCAGGCTCCCCTACAACTTAGATCTTAAGTAATATTTCCATGTTTCAGATTTTTATGTTGGCCAAGGCTCAGAGAGGTTAAGGAATTTGTTTGGAGTTACACAGCAGACAAAAAGTAGAGAAAGAAAAAAAAAAAAAAAGTAGAGAAAGAACTGAATCCAGTTCAGCCTGATTCCACGACCTTGTTCCTTTTTGCAGCATCCCACTTCCTCTCTTCCTTACATTCCTTGTGATTTTAGGAACTTCATGTGAGAGACACATCTCCTGTGGGCATAAGCAATGTGACTTCAAGTGTTGTCTCGAGCAAGATTATTATGACCGAGTTGCCGAGTTGGAGTTGCCGTTTCACTTAATAGGAGAAGAAACTCTGAGGGTCTGAAGAACTTAAAATGCTACCATTCTTATGGGAAGAGAAAAGAACCAAACCCATTTGATCCTAAAAGACTTTCAAAAAAGCTATTGTTATGCAGAAAGTTTAGGTTTAAGAGTTTGACATTCATCCCTGACAATTCCAGAACAGATTATTAACAAGGGAGCTCTGAGTAGATTGCTGATTAGCATAAACCAGTGGTGTTGGGCTACCTGAGAAGAAAAAGTGACCTGTGACTCCCTTAACTCAAGAACAGTGTAGAGCATCTGTGCAGTGATGTGTCTCTCTACTTATAATACTTCTAATACTTATGCCCATATAAAGACCCAGAATTTACTAACAAACTATATGTGCTAGACCTGAAACCGTTTCCCTATGATGTAGGTTTAAGAAAATGGTTACAGGGGCACCTGGGTGGCTCAGTGGGTTAAAGCCTCTGCCTTCGGCT